>OZ012700.1:2080126-2082626 GCA_963942565.1 Maea johnstoni | reverse complement strand
CAAACTGCTTTCTGGCAATGAAGGAATATAAGATAGGGGCTCTAGCTAGAAAGGAAACCCAAATATAATGTAGGGTATGATCTATCTATGTATCTAATCTATCCAATCTATCTATCTATCTATCCATCTATCAGAGAGTAATGTATGTTAAAAGCTACTCACGTTTCCAAGCCTGTCAGTATAACCATAGTAAAGATAACTACTAGGAAGAGGAAAATAACTGCTATATAGTCCGGGCGTAATCCTTGTATAGTTTCTGGTTCCTTTTGCTGAGTAGCTGTAAAACATTTTTGCTTGAAATGTATATTTTGCAATTAACAGGAAAGCATCAAATAAATCACAATGCCCCATTTATTTCATTTTCATCAGCCAGAATTAAGCACAATTTACGGTGTGTTTTTACACTTACACTGGATTGGAAGGGGAAACCAAAACTTTGGGAGAGTAGCAAGATGGGATTGAGAGTCAAGATGTCCAAAGGAGAGGCAAGATTTCGAAAAGGGGACCAAGATGAAACATGTATTGATTTGTGATGATAGCAATGTCAGTTAGATATTCATGAAGGTTACACAGATGACGGTATCACAAATCAGAAAGTCTTGTGTGTATGCCTTGAACATTAGAATTGTGTCTTTGCTCATAACTCCCGAGCTCTCTCTACTGCTGGCTGTTAGGCATATTTATTCATATATCAATGATTTAGCTAAAAGTATAAAGAAATTCTAATGTCCAAGAAAAGCATATCCCTTTTATAACATTATTGATGAAATCTTATTTGTGCTAACCACATCAGAATGCAGTTTCAAAATGTAAAGACTACAAAGTCATAAGATCAACAAGATGTTCTTCGTAATAGGGCGAGCGCTTCATATTGAACTGAACTGATGGCAGGCCACATTTACTTATGAACATAATCTTTTGATATGTAATTTCAATCATCGTTGATGTGGCATCAGACTACTGCACAGGAATGCTTTCTTTGGTTAGTTTCACAATCACAATAGCAATCAGGCATGATGTCTTAGGCCAAGGCACATATCATGCACACTTGTGACTTGCTGATTTGAGATGACAACATTTGGGTAAACTACCTGGACTCATGAATAGCTACTTCACATATCAATATCATCATATTGGTTCCCTATTCGATATCTT
The DNA here is from genome assembly GCA_963942565.1 of Maea johnstoni. Lineage (NCBI taxonomy): Eukaryota > Metazoa > Annelida > Polychaeta > Spionida > Magelonidae > Maea > Maea johnstoni. The sequence goes on along the minus strand of OZ012700.1, from coordinate 2,081,471 downwards.
GCCTCTTTTTCTGACATCTTGTCTCTCAATCCCTCACTCTTGGTTCCCTTTCTCGCCAGCTTGGTACTCTGCTGCTGTTTTGGTTCTCCTGCGCATTTCTTGGAATAAGTGTGCAAAAGGCATGCCATAATTAAGGGTAAATTCTCCTCTTGTAAAGAATTTGTTGCTGATAAATAAAAAAAGCAAATAAAAAAATGTGGAAGTCAGCTTTGTCAAGGTTGGTTGCCAAGTTTTGGTAAGCGTTTGATTTGAGCCTAGAAACTGTTTCATTATACAAATATGCCATGCCAGTGTGGGTATCCTGATGGAATGTCTCCCAGAGGAAGGATGGTTTCCCCGAGGGTGGAGCCCGAAAGAAAACCATCCTCCCGAGGGGAGACATTCCATCAGGATACCCACACTGGCATGGTATATTTGTTTTATTATACCGAACAAACTCCAATTTGGTAAAATATCAATGAAAACAACAATGACTGCCGGTAGATCCAGTGAGAACAGTGGACGTTTTGCCGGTGGACATGATGGAATGGCCAAACTTTGTAAGCCAATCACGGCTTACGATTTTCACGTGAGGTATAATAAAATCAAATGGAAGTAACCTCTTTATCAAATGTGATTGTATGCCAATGGGTATGTCTAAGTAAAACCTTTAAAAAGGAAAAGGGAGACATTTTATATATTCACTGATTCATTGCCACCGTTTTGAGAAAAACCTGCTGGCTAAAATAAGACCTGCCTAAATATTGAATTTTCTTAACTAAGTATGTTATGATGTGAAACTCTAGTGATACCATCGTAGATAGAAATTTCAATGTTTTGAATACTAATAATAATCAAATAAGCAATGATTAATGTATGTGAAAACAATACAATCATGAAACCTATTAACCCTTATGCTGCTGGCGGGTAATTTGGCCAATAAACAAATAATGTGAAAAAGCTAAAAATGACTAAACCCCAGCACATGTGTATCCATATGATAGAACTCTACATGAGCTTTCTAATGAACATCAACATGGCAGAATATAGATATATTATGTGTTCTTGTGCCTAAAAAAGTAGTCGGCTCAGCATTAAAAGGGTTTAAAAGAAGGATTGTGAATTTATTTGTAATACAGTTTTTTAAAAGAATATATATTAAGGAATTTTACCTGTATCCGATGATTCTAGATTCGAGTTCCCCTTGTATACTTCTTTAAACAAACATATGACGAGAATCATATTTCCAATTGTTATGAGCGCATTGATGAAACCTGGCATTGTGTACATGTTGAGACGTAATCCCTCCATGTCAAGAAAACCTGGATATCCAATAGGTACCAGAGCAGCCTGCACGCCTGCAAAA
>OZ012700.1:2052626-2075126 GCA_963942565.1 Maea johnstoni | reverse complement strand
ACCTGATTATCACTAAACACGCCCAACGTTAACAAGTACACAGGATCTCGCAGGTTCTACTCTACTTCTGCTTACTATCTTATTTACCTGGGGGTAATTCTTTAGGTGCAGGGAACTTCCCGGCCTTCATATTTCTTATTATATTTTGTAGAGGTTAGCTTTAAGATATGGAGCTATTAAAACATTGATGTTTTATTGAGAATTTGTCCTTAATCCTTCTCTTTTATCTTTATTTTACCTGCGAGTTAAATGCAACTATAGATTTAGTTAACCTGTTAAAGACAAGGCTGTGCTAATGCAAATGTGGGCAGCCCTGATGTAGATAACATGATGGTATTTAAATAACAGAAAGGTATTGTCACTGAAAGCAGTATCCATTAATTTCATGTTGTGTATTACTATACAAAATAAATTTCTTGTCAGATATTTGAATTAGCTTTTAAACAATACCTATGGTATAAGTCAGATAAACCATGTTTGCAAGGAGTTGATGCCACCTACCCACTCGTCTATTGTTCTCGGCTAGCGCCTCGAACAATACACTTGTGGTTATGTGGCATCAACTCCTTGCAAACATGGTTTATCTACTACGTAGATTAGCGAGTGGTAGATTAGCATATGAATTAGAACTACTCGTCCAAGACATAATCACTCACGTGTGTAGGAAACTTCGATAAAGATAGTGATAATTTGATAAAAATGAGTATATTATACGAAATCAAGCAAAGATATAAATCAAGCAAACTAAAATTGCCATTGCGCAAAAAAAATGAATGTATTAAACAATAATTAAACCAACAAGACGCTCGAAACATAACATCTTTACTAGGATTTTGGTGACGGACCACATGCAAGTATTACGATCGGCTATTATTGAAAAACGGATCGATTCGCGAGATGTGGATCCCTTAATATTTATACGTCTACAGTTTATAATGTGATCTTTTAGGATCAAATTCTGTAATCCATATTCAGCAGGCCATTAAGTTTCTTGCACCTGGCCAGAAAATCAGTTTGTTTTTGAAGGCTGAAAAATAATTTCTGTGATTTGGCTTCTCTTTAAACGTTCACACTAATATAAATACATATATGCATATATACATTTATATATACATATATATATATATATATATATATATATATATATATATATATATATATATATATATATATATATATATATATGCGTGTGTGTGTGTGTGTGTATCGCCATTTTTACTCCTAATTTCAGAATATTCTTTTTTGGGTCATTTTGTCATTAAATTTGCACGTAGTACCTGTGTTTTTAGGAGGTTGTGAATTATCCTTGTCAGCCATTAAATATTTTTCTTAAGATGCTATCTGATGATGCAAGGGAACAATGCACCTTTCCCTCTTAGTCCCATAGAACAATACATGGCTGCACGATAATTCCGAATAGTAAAGGCCGGATTAGTCTATGAATATCAACTGATAGGAATCAAGTACTATATGAAACCGTTTGCTACTGCTAGCTCAGGGTTTCAGGGTTAGTCTGAGGGTTGGTTACAATAAGGGTTAGGAGATCAATCTATGTGATGCAGGGTTTAAGAATGACAAATAGAAGCCAGATTACTATATAAAGTATGCTTTACTACTTACTAACATGTAGATGCAGGAATCAGCTAATCCAAATACTATATTACTATCCCACTAGTGCTAGATCCTTAAGGTGTGCTGCTGCTGCAGCCCATATAGGTACAGTTCCTAAGCCCAGAAGTCAGTTAAAGCACACGTTAACAGCACAACCTTACAGTACAAGGGTCAAGCGTAGAGTGAGGTAGGTTCTAGCACCCATGTGGCAAACAAAAGCAGAATCTTTATTATAATAATAGATAATATAATAATAGATTCGGTTTATAGTCAGTCTTGTATCCACCGAAGTGCTCACACAACTTTCCTCCCCTAGCAGGCACTGTACACACGGAAACCATTTCAATCCCCCGGGGGATATTCCAGAGCAACTGGCAGCATATAGCGCACACACTCTAAGCTTATTTATGCGAGGTACCCATTTTGCAGCTGGGTAGACTGAAGCAATATGGAATAAACTGCCTTGCCCAAGAACAGCCCAAAGTGCCCGGGGCGGCCGGGAATTGAACCAGCGACCCTCTGATTACTAGTCCGACACCTCACCAACTGAGCTACTTTATCTATCCCCTATTTAACATTTCTTTGGGTGAGATAAGAAGACCACTGGCCCAGGCCCCCAACAGGGTGCTTCCTGTTAAACCCTGCCTGCTGAAGGCAGGCGGGCTCTAAATGATTACCAATAGGGCAGAGGGCTACAGCAGCAACTAGTCTTAATACATTTCAAATAACAAACAGGGTACAATAGATCCCTGTTACACCATACACAGAAATTGGGATAGGCGAAATACACAAAAAGTGGAGCTGAGTGACCTAGTTGGTTGAAACATGATGGCTGATTTTTTTAAAGTCAGCAATTTAGTAGCTAATTAAGAGATTTCTTCAAATCAGGTAGAAATTTTGGGTCGGAAATCAGAAAAGTACTGCTCAATTCAGTAGAGTTGACAGGTATGTCTTTCATAAATACATACATGTGTGTATGTGTGTCATACCTCTCGCGTGTTTGACGCATGAGAAGAGGGTCCTGAAAAGAGTGCTCACTGAAGCGAGGCAAAACAGACCACCAAGTGATTCTCAGGGCATTGACACAGGGATGACTAAGGTTGTATCAGGTAAGTCTTAATCAAAAGACATCCTGAGCTACCTAAAAAGGTCTGTTTTTTAAAACTGTGTCTCGATCAATTTACATTTTAGTTTATCTATAACCTTGTCGTACTAAGGTACGTATATATATATATATATATATATATATATATATATATATATATATATATATATATATATATATATATATATATATACATACATACATACATACATACATACATACATACATACATACTTACATACATACATATATATATATATATATATATATATATATATATATATACATATACATACATACATACATACTGAGGGAGAGAGGGAGGCTATTATTGAACCAAATGTCCACAATATGCCCTCAATCCGGACAATATTCACAACAGTGGCTTCAAATTCAATAGAACCAAATAGAATCAGTAATTAGGTATAGCATCTAGAGCTTACTTGTCGTGATTTGCTGGTCCGTCTTCCGTTGCCATCTTCGTATTCCCTTTTACGTGTGCAGGATGAGTCAGTCACGCTTCGATTGAATCTTTTTCTAGGTCAACATCTGAACAAAACATCCGTTACTAGAAAACGCACATCAGAGGGACATAGATGGTATCTGTTATGTTCTGTTTCCATTCTCGTCACGATTACCCATTGTATACAAGGTCAGGTGGTTTGATAACCAACAGCGATGTCCATATCCTAAAATTCATATTTTTTACTATCGACTATATGGTATGAACATTGACACACCCTACAATGTTAAAAAATTGTTTTCTTCATAGCGACTTCATTTTCTACCCAATTGCTCAAATAATAGCCGGGACCGACTCTAGTACTCATTTTATATACTGATGCTATTTGGTATTAGAGTCGGGGAACATGCCTATACCCTGCTGTGGTAGTATTCGTCCTTCCCAAATTTCTCCATCGTTGCCAAATTTACTTCATACCTGACTGCACTAGGGTGACTATTATGAGCTAGCAATGGCTGCCGCTAACTTCATGTGCTGATAAAATCACTTTTAACGGAACAGTAGTCCAAGGATTTCTTGAGAAGGTTTGTTTATCAAATGGTGACCACCATCTTGCCGAGATTGCGAGAGGTCAGCGCAAGCTTTCATCAAAGAGCAACTGGCCCAAGACGATTTTCATAAACAATTGGCGGCATGTGCCAAAGTTTAAATAGAAGTTGCTCTTTGATCGCCCTTTGTCCACCCAACTTTGTATTTTCTCAGAAATGATTTTTGTATTATACAACAGTGGCATTGCAAGTTAATGCTCCAAACTTCTAACAGTCACATTCGTATACACAGAATAAACAGATTGTACAACGTCATTCCAAAATTTATTACCGATTGTCTGTTTGTTCTGTAAGAAAATGTCACCATAGTTATAGATCATATTCAACCCATGAAATAATGGAGTTGCTGCCCATCCATTTTCTGATTTATAGATTCTTTTTATCCATGAGGCTTTCATAATCTTGTCAATCTTTCTGATATCAGGAAAATGCAGACCTCCATTCACAGTTAAATTTTTTAGGGTAGAAAGTTTAAATTTTGGGGGTTAACCTTTCCATAGAAAATGTATAAAGACATTTTCAATTTTTTTAAAAAGATTCTTCACTTGGTCTAGGTAGGGACAGTAGGATGTGAAAAACTTTGGAGATCATTAAGGTTTTAAAGATTGTATTTTTTCCCATTAAAGTTAGATTTATACTTCTCCAAACAGAACTTAGTTTTTCGATTTCTAAAATCTTTGACTCTAGATTTAGATATGTTATTTTATTCAATTCATTTATGCTATAGTTAATTCCAAGATAGGTAAATTCCTGCGTTCAATTTAATTCCAAATCTTCACATGTAGTCATCCTACTGTCCCCTGCCTTTGTTTTTTCAACGTAAATCTTAAATCCTGAGACTAAATAAAAATCATTCAAAATACTCATACATACCCTAAGGTTGCTCTCATTATACTTCATAAATAAAGTAGTATCGTCTGCGAACTGGGATATTTCATGCTCCTTACCACGAATTGAAATTCCACTTATTTCCTTATGTGCCCTGAAAGTTTCACCAAGAAGTTCTACAGTTAGAACAAAGAGATAAGGGGATATGGGATCCCCGTGTCTACACCCCCTTCCCAAAAAGATTGAATCTGACAAGTGGCCATTTTGTAAAATTTAGGATTTTGAATTTTTTTGTAAACTTTTAATTACAGAAATAGTTTTTTTTGTTGAAATTAAATGTTTTCAGAATTTTAAAAAGGTGCCGGATTTTTGTAAACAAGTAACTTCGATGATTCTTTGGACTACTGCTCCGTTATAAGTGTGTTCATCAAAGATAAACGTAGCAGCATGCTTTGATATCCCATATTTACCATCCTAATTGTATTGTATTGTATTGTATTGTATATTTTATTGGCCATGCCAAAGACATGAAAGATACGTATACAAAGCCTCGTTTCAACTGAAACGGTATAAATCATAGAACAAAAATAAAAATATAAACTTCTAAACATACTTGTTCATGTATGGGATAGGGTTATAAATGCACATGAAAAGTTAACCGCCCAACATGGTTACAAACATAAAAGAAGAAAAAGGGTGACTAAGAATAACTGCTCTCAATGAAGTAAGTCGGATCGAGAGTATAGTTGTCACAACAACGTGGACTAAACAAAACAAAATAGAGAATATATGTGCGTAGTACCCATATCCAAAAAGAGTACAGTGAAATAAATGTTTTGTAGGATAAAGAATCCATTAACTCTTGAGTGGTTTGCTCATCTCTAATCCCTACATATATACACTGCTGTCTAAACATCTGTCGCAGACATACCAGGTAATGCAGTCAGGTTTGTAGTACCGGTAGTTTGGACATTTGGGAAGATCGATGTTTAACATTGCAAGGTATAGGGAGGTCCTTCGACTGATATACTTCGACATCCCTGTGTGTTTGGATGGTATATCATTGTGTTGTTTTCACTACAATGTTGCAAAGGCCCTAGGACGTCTGATAGCTGCAATCGTATTGGCCCTTTGCTTTAATTAGTTATATTGCCGTGTGGTGTCGCCACCTGTCGCGGGTGAAGCACACATATCTGATTCTCCATATCAAATTGCTTACACAAAGGATGATTTTTTTATATAAAATAAATGATGATAGATAAGCTTTAAAAATGACCATTGCTAAATAGAAATGTCAAACAATATTATTAAACTAATGTCGTACTTAACAGCAGCAATGTGCAGGTGAATGAAAACATGTTCAAAAATTTCACTCTGGTTTGTTTCTAAATCAATATGAATAATATACGAAGTTCAGAAGGGAGCTCGAGCCTTCAGCCCTTTTCCAAATCCCAATGACAATTTTGGGGGACGTCAACAAGACTTGCATGTGATGCATTTTGCTACTAATGTAGCATTCTAAGAGCTTTTGTCGAGGTTTGGTGCCATCAGCCAATCACAAGCCTCGAAAGTGAGTGGTTATTTCAAATAACCTGCTCGAGTCTTGTGGTCAGCCGTTAACCATGAGCTGTACAAACAAATGCCGCGGCCCTCTTCAGAATCAAATGATCTTTCAATGATGGCAACTGTCCAATTGATACAATATAAAGAGGTCATCTAGAAAAGTGTGATATGAAATGGTGTAAAAACGAAAATACAAAATAAAATAAGTAACAGGCACACGTTAATTGATTTACTTGATTGTATTGTATTGTATGCTTTATTGACTGCACTTCAAAAATTGTACAAAATTATACAGGCTACAAAATCATATTTTCTCCATAACAGAGTAACTGATAGAACAAAAAAGAAAAGTTAACAAGAATAAAAGTACGGAAATTAGGACATTAAACAGAATACATCAAAAGGTCTTGTGGTACTTGTAATTGATTCTTGTTAAACACGCCCAATTTTTGCAAACGCACAGAATTTAGCAGGTTCTACTTTACTTACGATCTCATTTACTTGAGGGTAAATCATTTAGGTCAAGTGCCCAGCCCTCATATGTAAGTGGCCCTTTGCCGTACTTTTTTTTTGTAGACTTCAACTTTGAGATGTAAAGCTATTAAACATTGATATTTTCCAGAACATTTGTTCTTAACCCTTGCCTTTTACCTTTATTTCACCTGGGAGATACATGCAACTGCATATTTAGTTTACCTATCAAAGACAGGGTCGTGTTAATTCAAATGTTGGCATCCCTGATGTGAACATCACCTTAACACAAAGGCCATTGACACTAAGAGTATCTATTTATGTTTTGAGTATAACCAGAGAAATATATCCCTATGTCTACTACTGCCAGGTATTACTCACACAAAATGGATTTCTTGCCAGAAGTTTGAATAAACATTTAAACAATCAGGCATAGCTGGCTGATTTACTTATAACTCATAAAGGGTGAATTTTGGGAATAAAGGCTATTAAAAATTTCCCCTTTTCAGCGGAGATTCAGACATTGGACATGAAGATAATAGAATTATAAACAAGGGTTGGAATCCTAACTAACTTGTAGGAAAGGGGATTTCTAATGGCTAATAAATGAGTCGTGCGCACACTTAGTTACGTATCCCTTCCTGTTGGATGACAATCACAGGATGTGCTTTGAAAATGTCACCATCTCTAAAGACCAGTACTACTCACACCTGTGCCAGCCTGGTAATTAACAGCTTCTGACAGGTACAGAGGGGGGCTGCACCCACGGTACGTATTTCGCGGAAGAAGGGGTCTTTTTAAAGACCTCCGCATGTCCGCGATTTGTAAAAGAAGGGTACTTATTTGTACTTAGGTACACAGTGTGTGTGTGTGTGTGTGGGGGGGGGGGGGGGGGTAAAAATCCCCTTACAATCCACGAAATATCCGCGGCTCTGACGCCTAGTGACTCCCGAAGTGACTGGGCTTCCGAGTCTGCTGCCGCTAAATAGGCAGAGGATTATAAAATATAAACTTAAAATACGTGTTCCCGTTCATCCAACGTCAGTGTTTTGATAAAATAATGTTTTTTAACTGACAACGATTTTTGAAAACAAGGGTTCTTTTTAGCCTGAAATCAGTGCTTTAAGGGTATATTTTAATTTTGATAACGAGTGTATGCACCCCCCTTCATACCTAAGTGCCATCTATAGTCTGAGAGAGATATCTAACATACTTGACACCCAGTTTACTTAGTGGTGGGGGCATTATACCTAATTCAACCTGAGAACCACCATGCCCTCTGACTGTCCCTGTGTCCCTTTGTACCGCCGCGCATGCCCAGTTAACCGTGACTACCCCACCTCACACCCCTTCCCATACTCGCCACATGAAAGGGTGACCCAGTTACCTGTACTTACCTGGAATTCACTACCGTACCCGCTTGGCATTCGTGAGTCGGCATCATACTCATACCAGCAGGGGAGTGCAGGCTACTCGGATGACTGTACAGAAATAGGGTGAGTACGAGGAAGTTTATAATTCGCTATTTCATTTATTTTGTGATCTTGGTGTTATACGATCAATCGGGTGACGGTATCCACTCAGGTGTCGTAAAGATGTATTGGCCTCAAACGACCAGGCTGATAAAGATATCTGGAATAACGCAGACACTCAGACGGAGATCGGAGACACAGACGGAAGTTGATAATATAAGTGTGTTACACTACATCACTACACAGCCTAGGATGCTGATGCCTAGTACCGGGTTCACCCCCAAGTACAAATGATACAGATCCATCACCAAATATACCATAACGCAAATACATCATGATGATATCACTGAAACATACTGGTCAGAAAGTGTCGATGATGCTGGGACGGAGAAAGTCAGGCTTGTTATCTTTAGAACTTACTGCACTGTACTGTAGTGTCACGGTGGCCCTTTGTAGGGCATCATTGCAAAAAAAACATACACCTCGCTGATAGTCAGTTATAAGAATAATCAGGTGACTTCTACCCCTGAGAGGAGATAGCAGTGCCAAACAGATGTTCGTTCTGAATGGATTCCCTTGTTTCGGGGAACTTATTCTGCAGAATGTTTAAAATTCAAAATGCGTATCAATAACGTATCCATAACAGTATCCTTCAAATAGAGGGCATGTAGGTAAACACTGGGAGACTTCATACATTTTGTACCTATGTATATTCACGAGCAGTACTTGAAATGAAGTATTTGAATTTAATATATATATATATATATATATATATATATATATATATATATATATATATATATATATATATATATATATATATATATATATATATATATATATATATATATATATATATATATGTATATATATATATATGTATATATATATATATATATGTATATATAAATGTATATATATATATGTATATATATATAAGTATGTATATATATATATATATATATATATATATATATATATATATATATATATATATATATATATATATATATATATATATATATATATATATATACATATATATATGTATATGTGTGTGTGTGTACGTATATGATCAGAACTGTACACCTGTTTATTGAAAACCTGCACGCAATAAACATTTTGAGGTCACAAATATGTCTACAGTGTACACAGATTTAACTGTGCGCTTTTAGTAGTAGAGAGCAGTTTTGCTGTTCGCTGGGTCGTAATAACTCATTTACCTGTGAGGAGGACGAGGAGGAAGTTATTTTTGGCGCACCTACAGAGAATGTCTGACTAATGAGGCTATTTAGTACTTACAGGTCGCCCTTAACCCAACCCGCCCTGAGCAGCCTTATTTACTAGTCATCATGACTCAAGGGCTATAGGCGCAATTACCGGTAACTTACTCATACTTTTCATCCAACTGTTTCATGCACAGTATATTTCGCATGTCTCCAAGAATGCAAACGACTTGTGTCAATGCAAACTCAAACCCAGTGATACTCGCAGCGGTCAAAAGCAACCTGTGAGTTCTGGTGAAATTCGAAAAAAACAATCGAATATTAGAGGGAGAAATGGTACTTAGAATATAACCAACAAATCTCCTTCAAGTAGTTTGTGAAAAGATTCTTAATTTGCAAGATATCTACAAAAGTGTCAAAGGTCCAGACGCAGGGTCTTAGCCGATATTTGGAAACAGGGTGTCCAAATAGAGGTTTCATAGACTTTTGCGTGTCCAAAGTGTGGTACAAAATACATACTACTAATAAGATAGACCCTATAACTTTACAGATTTTACTTTTTTAGGCCAGATACTGCTTTGTGTGCCTTATAAAAGTGACACTACAGCTTCTACATCTTCTATCTTCTAAGAAAAGTCAACTTAAGCAAATTCTGACATAAACTTTTGGGTGTCCAAACTATCAAAAAACAGTGTTCTGCGTGTCCAAATGACACGCTAGACGCATTGCGGCTAAGCCCCTGTCCAGACGGCAATTTTAGGAGGAACACTCATGACTGAGTGGACGTATCAGGAAGTCAAGATGACCGGAAGCGGGTATTGAGCAATAGCTATTGTTATGCGTCTAACGTGCACGTGGGGTCTGTTTAGACTAATCTGATTTGATTTCACTCGGTAGAATATACATCCTGGCGAACTTCGTGCATGACGTCATCCTGAAGTCCCCTACCTAGGGTTAGGTTTAGGGTTAGGAATCAGGTCCAGAGATTGGTTAAGGGTTACCTAACCCTAACAGTAACCCTAACCCTGGACGCTGAACCTGCCGTATCACTGTCGCTGCACGCAGGGCCATGTGTGTGTGTGTGTATGTATGGAAAGCACTATTTGTCTTTAAGGTGATGGGTACCATTGCAAGCCAGTTAGTTAAAAGCCCTGTCCCAAAACACACCTCAAAGCAGCATAGTCCTATAACTAGGTGTATCTCCAGATTCCTGAGTGTTATCAGGTAGAGAATATCATCGCCACCTGTCATTATTCAATCCATATTCTGTTTTATTTCAAAATTTACAACTTTTTTTCAAATGACATATTCTCATTAATTACGCAGGTGATGGTTATTGCAGGTTCAGAGTTATTTTGGGGATATCATTGACTATGCCCAATAAGAAGTATCTTTTTGATTTTTTACTGCTGAAGATTTTTACAGGCCATAACGTTGAAAATTTTAGTTAGAAATCTCCACACCAACTTCACTTGGTAACCTCACGTGCTCATAGCTAGCACCTATTTATAGCATCCTGACCGCAAGCCATTGTCTTGAGATCGTCGAGGTGTATCTTTGTGCAACTTTCTTTTGTTTCGAGTGCTCAGAAGTGATCAGCGAGGTATGTCCACTACTATCAAAGGGGTTCCCATGCCTCCACACACGAGATATCTCACTAAAATGTTCAATGTTATGGCCTGTAAAAATCTTTAGCAGTAAAAGATTTTAAAAAATACTTCTTATTGGGCATAGTCAATGATATCCCTAAGGTAACTGTGAACCTGCAGTAACCATCACCTGCGTAATTAATGAGATTATGTCATTTGAGTGAAAAGTTGTAAATATTGAAATGAATTAGAATATGGGTTGACTACAGACGGCTGACTATGATATCCTCTCCCTGATAACACTCAGGAACCTGTAGATACACCTTGTTATATGATTATGCTGCTGTGAGGTGTGTTTTGGGATGGGGCTTTTAACTGGCTTGCAATGGTACTCATCACCTTAAAGACAATTCATTTGTCTTTAAAGACAATTCATTTGTCTTTAAAGACAAATGAATTGTCTTTAAAGACAAATAGCCATGCTCATTTGAATTCATATGACAGCCTAGTAATCTAGGCTACAGACACTTGTGTTCTCAGGACAGGCCTAGCCAAACCCAGCCAGGGATTCCCCACGGTGCTTAAGGGACGACGTCATACAGCTCTATGGGATTCCTTCACAAAGGCCCCACCTAGCGACGGCCCACGCACTCGTCCGGTCAGCATAATAGCGACGACCCCATTTATTGCGTCGATTCCAGTCCCAGTGCGAGACGTGAATACTTTTAGACCGCTGCCCACTACCTCACATTCCTGGGGGTTACGTGAAGCGTCATTGTTGCTCCACTGGTTTGGGCCAATAGAATGACACCATTTGTACCACGTGATTTGCTGATATATCGATGTATCAGCCATAGGGCGATATAGACATTTAGGGCCAATTTCAATAAGCCACTTGATACCTGGTTTAAAGTTAAACCAGGTCACAACTTGAAGATAGACCAGGTCTCAAAGTTAGGCCAATTTCATTAAGAACTTAGTACCTGGTCTAAAGTTGAACCAGGTCACAAATATGGGACTAACTTTAGACCAGGGGAGGGGTGGTTTATATCCTAGTAGGGCCTGGTCTAAATATCTATATGACTGATATAAAGGCTATGTTTGAGCATATAAACTGGATTTAGCATATACATAGCCATTTCATAATTATTCTGGTACAATCATAGCTAAAATACATATTTTTTATCAGAAAAAAATCATGCTTGTAAATGTGCATATATTATGTGATGCAGAAGAATCTAACACACCTTAATGCTAATAAATTTGTACAGATGGCTTTTGTCACGTTTCCCAAAACATGCTTTTTGTCATAGTTTTTCAACGAAAATGTGAGTTACCTCTCTCTTTGAAAAATCTCTCAAATAAAAAAAATAACACAGTTTGGGAGTAAACTATGAAACTTGTCTTAGTAGTAAAATAAACCACTGGCATTTGCATTTTAAAGATATCTTGCTTCTATATATATATATATATTCTTTATTGACTGTAGGTAGTTCTACAAAATCATGAAGCAAAAATAAATACAAATAAGAAAATCATGGTGTATATAAACAAAAAACACCAGATGAACGTAAGATAGATAAATGGGCAACGTCAAAAGGCCCAAAATAAACAAAAAGTAATATTATAACTATTTACACATAGGCTTATGGGGGCTTTTGATAAATCATAGTCCTTATGGGGAGACAGGGATCATAGAACCTGTATAAAGCAGTAGATTAGGTGTGTGCTACCTATCCTACTCCTTTCCTTCTCCTAAGGTTCATGCCATACATTACGTTTATATATTTACCTGATATTTTCCATATATTCACCATCTGTTCTATAGAAAAATCTTCCCTCTGTCTCCCTATAAGGTAACTGAACACATCATCACAATGATCTAGCATAAGAGCGCCGGTCCCGTCAGGGATTCCACGAATTTCGTCGAACATCTGATTTCTCACTACCTGAAGGGCAGGACACTGCATCACTAAATGGTTAGCATCATCAGAGGCTGAGAGGTCGCAAAGTTCACAGAACTTTGCGGCTAAAGTTTGTCTTTTTAGCCGGACATCATCAGTCTTTAATAAGCTAGCATGACACACAATCTTTGCTAGATTTTCACACATGAACATCATTGTAGGATGAATATCCGAGAGATACCACCAGCTGAGATACCTACACCCACTATCTATACGTTTAAGTAGGTCTAGACTTCTGTGAGACTGCATCTCAATTCTCCAATAAACATCCTCCAGCGCCCAGGCACGGTTCCAGACCTTATTTTTCCAAAGTAGTTTTGGATAGAAGTGGTCTCTATTGACCATGTTTATTACATCGTTAAGAAGATCAAATAAACTGGCCACCTTAAGGAGATCACGAACGATACTAGGGCTTGTAGCGTGGGCGTCATTATGCAGATTATTAAAAACACGTCTCGCGCAAACACAGAATACTCTCTTAGAGATTGCTTCATCATCAAGTATCATGATGGATCTAATGAAAAGAAGTTTCCTAACTTGGACATAACGCTCCAAACGCATCCAGCCCATAGAGTACAGGCTGCTGGTATTAGGTACATTAGAGTAGAACCTTTGTATTCTCTTGCATACATATAATTGAAATGACTCCAGGATGTTTATACATTTGTCAGAGAGGAACCACAGCTCGCAACCATACATGGCAGATGGAACCACTAAATTCCAAAAAATAACGTTACATGTTGCCATACTTAATCCGCTCTTCCTAATCCCAAGCCCCGTAGCGGCATTGAAAGTGTCACGCCCCTTTGATATTCTTTCCGCAATACCTGATACATCATCTACCTGTGTGGACGCTCGTATACCGACATGGTCATAATTGGTTCTCTCCCCAACCTTTTCCCCTCCCAACCGAAAAGTATGCTCCGGGGATGGACCATGGGTCTTCCTAGGATTATCGTATACGAGAACTCCACTTTTCCTAGCGTTAAACTCATAGCGCCAAGTACACCCGTGTCGATACACTATGTTCATTACTAAATCGAGCTTGGTTTTGTTAAAGCACCCCGTTGCTAAATCGTCTGCGTATCCCACGGGTGTACTTGGCATATCGTAGACCTTAACACATAGGTTGGAGTTTTTTAACTCGACCAGAAGAGAATTGATAAACACAGTGTACTTTAATAATGACATGTACCCCCCCTGATGAATCCCACAAAAGAGGGGGTACCATTCCGAAAAATTCCCTTGTATCTTAACACAACATCGAAAATCGACATAATTACGGTAAAGTATTCGCCACGTCTTTCCTGTAACACCACTATCAAAAACCTGTTTAAAGAGACCATCTATCCAGACAGAATCAAAAGCCTTAGCCACATCATAGAACGCCACTAGACAATTATTGCCGCGCTCTAATGATGTGGCTATGGCTTCCTGAAGAGTAAAAGCTGTGTGGATACATGACATCCCGACCTTACAGGCACCTTGTAACTCTGAAATAACTTTCTCGTCGACCCACCATCCTTTGATCCTATTCCCTAAAATAATTTCAAACAACTTATTAAAAGATGACAGCAGGGTGATCCCCCTATAGTTATTGGGATCCAAATTACATAACTTTTTCCCTTTGAAAAGGGGTACTTGCACACCCACACGGAAACATAAAGGTACATATTCCAGATCTATAATTCCATTAAAAAGCAGACGCAGTAATTCAAACATCTTTTCCCCTCCATACACGATGTGTTCAGAGGTGACGCCGTCATAGCCAGGAGACTTGCCATGATTGAGACCATTAACAGCATTCATAACCTCCTCGGTGCTAAGAGGTTGTAAAAGGAAATCATCATCAACATGATTGCTATGGTTATAATTCGTGATAAAATTGGACACCTCCTGGTAATGAGCGTCGTCATACTCTGGCGACTCTTTGGGAACACCTAGAGAAGAGAAATGATCTTTCCATACTGCTAGCACATCATCCAGTTCATGTGCGACAGTACCATCTGGTCTTTTGATGGCTAAAGAAACATTTCCAGAAGTTTTCCTACACTTACGTAGGAGGCGCCAGAAACAATTCCTATTCACTTCGGCCAGATGAGCAGCTTCTAGAATCTCATCATTCTCATACTGTTTCGTAAGATAGGTAAGTCTTTGCATAAAAACTTTCTTAGTTTCTTTATAGTTTATATAATAGAAGTTTGCATTAGACCTGGGACGCCCCATATCCACCCATTTATGGTAGGCATTAACTTTCCAGTATTTCATCTGTGTGAGCTCAGCATTCCAAAAAGGCTTTAAGTGCCTCTTAAATTTTGTATGCGGAAGGGGTTTTGACACCTCATGTATCAGCATTGTGAGGTCAGAGAAACATTCATCCAGTAGACCAGGAGTTATCTCTCTAAAGGTAAGTTTATTTGATAGTTCACGTAGATATGGCTCTAGTTTTGACGTGTATGCCAACGCTCTCATGTCGGGGCCCATAGCATCCCACTTAATGTTGGGACTAACCTTGATATCGGTCTTACATTGCTCAAAATTTTCCAAACACAAAGTAACGCTGACAGGAAGGTGGTCTGAGGTATTCAATGCATGCCCCTCGCTGACTGAGACCCCCACGATATTGTTAACCAACACCTCAGGAATGCCAATATAATCGAGTGTAGACATAGAGTTATGGGACTCAAAAGTGTGTATGGGTCCAGTCGTGCAGTCCAACATATTAGATACCACCATACTGTGCCGCCGAAAAAAATGTGATACCAATTTACCCTGAGGAGTAGCCATCCTTATACCACGAGAGCCTTCAAGGCATCCAACATCTCCATTGAAATCCCCCCCCACTATACATAGAGCACCTGGCTCAGCAAGGTAGATAATTTCGGAGATTTCACTAAGACATGCCTCCAGATCGCCCTCACAACCTTTGGACGGAAGATAAACAGAGATAAAATACAATACAGTGTGAGGGGAGACCTGATGACGCATGCCCTGTCATGTACAATCTTGTTAATAGGAGACACACCAGGTAAGGACTTTCGCCAGAAAATCGCAACCCCTCCCTGGCCTCTCCCAGAACCGTACCTTTCAGCAGAGGAGGAGTTGCTTGAGTGCGAGTGTACATAGTGCGAATTAGATATTTCATTCAGTTTCCATCTCCTATTATCATGGAGCCAGTGCTCACTTATCATCAAAATATCCTCTGTGACCAATAGTTCCCTCATATATGGTATGGAGGAGAGATAACCACGTACATTGAGGCAGCTAATTGATAGGTTATTTCTAACCATAATGTGTTGAGAATGCTTAAGGCATTCTTGGGCATTGGCCGCGGTTGGCTGGGGGAGCAGATGCCCCCACTCGCACACGCGTTGTTTGTTTAACTGATCGATGAGGGGCGGGGCAGCGGCCCAGCACTGGTAGCTGACTGACAGCAGCGTGCGTCACAGCACGCGCAGTGGCCACCGACTCCGGCTCAGCCAATCGGCGGCCCCGGTTTACGCGGGCTGAGCAGCCGTGCCACTTAATGACACGAGGCAGCCCGCACACTCCGAGTCTTCACGGCGACACGCGAACTTCTTGTACATTTCTCTCGCCAGTGAAATCGGCCACCGCACCCTTGGTCTCCCAAACTGCGGATTAAAATTTTAATACACAGCCATGCCACGCCACTACAAGTGCAAAAAGTGCGGCAAGGTGCATCCTCCACCAACTGGCAAACACTGCAGGGAGATTTACCATGACAGCGATGAAATGCCAGCAGAAACGGAACTCTCAGACGAGGAAGAACACGAACATACCTCGGCGACCACAACTCCCTCCATGGAGGAGATTATCCCCCTGCTCATGGATCTTAAACAACAGATAGCAGAGATGAAACACGACGCAAACAACGGCGAATCGGCCAGTGCGGGTAGTGCAGATTCTAACAGAGACTCCGCCAGCATAGACGACAGCCATGCACCGGCAGATGACATCGAAATCCCGACCATGCCGTCCGACATAACACCCACAACTCTCAGGCAAAAAACCCCTGTCATGCGACAGGCCGAAGCAAGACTCTCGAGAGTAAGGTGGCAAGATGATGAAATCAGCGGAGAATGCAGCCGACACAAATCAGCAGGTAAGAAGTCCGGCAGTATGCTAGTTGCAGCAGAGGTGGTCGAAGAACGCATCGACTGGCCACACATGTATGTCACACGCATGGCAGCCGGCAAGAAGAAGGGGGTAACTTACAACGAGCTCACCTCCGAGGAGTTCACTTATGGTTACATAGCCATGATAGGTGCCCCACACTGCCTGTGGGACTACAGGACGATGAACAATATTCTAGGCATGATCATGCGTCACACCATTCAGTTCTCATGGGAGAGTGCCAGAGCTCTCTACCAAGAGTTGGGAGTAGAGGTTGAAAAGGACAGAATGCTATGGTCAGACTCGGACAAGATAAGGGACATTCGATTTGACCACTCGCACAACAAGCCAGCAGAACGCAAAGAGACACAGGACGCCACTAGGCCTCCCCTTAAGATAGCACCAGCCGGCACCAAGGCGTGTACTGCCTATCAAACCCGCACATGCGAGCACCTCCGAGACCACCCCCCATACACACATACTTGTGCTTACTGCCTAAAAACCTGCAATGCCCTCTGCAGGCACAACGAATCAGATTGCATCCGACGAGTCACCGATGCAGCAAAAAACGGGAAGAAGAGGGAGTAGGCACCCTCCCTCGCATCAACAAAAACATGGCCGCCGACTACAAGGGGGACCCACCCCAGGGAACTCAGGGGGGAAACTTTATTGTGCATGAACAGGATGTAAACACCAAATCTGGGTCACGGGCCACAGACATTGTAACAGGTTCGTCACGTCAGGGCCAAGGCCCAGTACACCCGCACTCAGAACCTACGAACATCACACCCCGGGACCCGGACGTTGGGCCCCGGGACGCCACTGGTCACCCTCCCACACCACACAACCACCCTTACAACGAACAATTAAGGGATATCTACGAATCGGTGGTGGCCAACGGCACATATAACTACCAGGGGGCGCGCCGACGCGTCCCAAGTGGCCTCTGTATAGAGGCATGGAAGAAACACCTCTCCCAGTACACTGACCACAACCTTGTCGATTTCCTGGCCTACGGGTGGCCAGTAAATTACCACCCATCCTCACCGCTTATTGCCACCACCGACAACCATCCATCAGCCCTAGGCTATGACAGTGACATTGACTTTTATGTCACCACGGAATTGAGTTTCGGCGCCCTAGCGGGCCCCTTCTCACACCCACCCATACCACACTGTCACACTAGCCCGCTGATGACAAAGCCAAAGAAGGATTCACAACATCGACGAGTTATCGTCGACCTCTCCTGGCCAGATGGAGCCGCGGTCAACGATGGCATCCCCACAGATGTCTACCTAGATGGACCAGCGTCCATCACATTGCCCACCGTAGAATTCATGGAGGGCAGGCTGCTCCGTTTCGGCAAAGGAGCTTACCTCTACAAAATGGATCTGGCACGAGGCTATCGCCAGCTTCGCGTCGACCCCAACGACTGGCCCCTGCTTAGCTTCACACACAGGGGAGAATGGTTTATGGACATCTGTCCGCCATTCGGATTGCGAACTTCAGCGCTATTCATGCAGCGCACCTCTGAAGCCATATGCCACATCCATCAGCAAGCGGGCTACACCTCCAGGCCGTACCTGGACGACTTCGGGGGTGCAGAACGCACCGAGGAGGAGGCAGCAGCAGCCTTAAGCAAGCTGCGCGACATCATGGCCGAATTAGGCGTCCAGCCGGCCGAACACAAGACCTGCGGGCCCACACAGACAATGGTGTGGCTCGGCCTGCTGTACGACACCATTAACATGACCATCTCCATACCCCAGCCTAAACTGGAGGAGATCATGCAACTCCTGCTCGAATGGGACGGACGACAGCGAGCCACACGCAAACAGCTCGAGAGCCTCATAGGCACCCTGCAATTCGTGGCAGGGGTGTCGCCCCCCACCCGCATCTTTTCCAATAGGATGCTCCAGACCCTCCGCGAAGCCCCGAAGAGGGGAACCGAGTCCCTCTCCTGGGGATTTAAACGCGACCTCGCGTTCTTCCTAGCCCTTTTGCCGTCCTTTAACGGGATCCGCATCGTCGACAAGACTGCAGTCAGCTACCAGGACCACCTGGAGCTCGACGCGTGCCTGACAGGCTGCGGCGCGTGTACCGACTCCCTCTATTACGCGAGGGAATTTCCAACCTGGGTACAGCGTCAGGAACACACCATAGCTCACCTCGAGCTCCTCAACATCGTCGTCGCATTAAAGGTGTGGAGGCGACAATGGGCAGGATACCGTGTATGCATCTGGTCCGACAACTCTAATGCCTGCATCGCCGTTCAGACAGGACGCACCAAAGACGACTATATGCAGGATTGTGTACGGGAAATCTTCCTTTACACTGCAGCAGCAGATATCGAGCTCCACGTTCGCCATCGACCGGGCACGGAACTAATACGGGCGGATGCACTTTCACGGGCACATACCGACCCCCGATACAGGGACTGGATAGCCCGCGACCCTGTCCTGTCCAGTGCCACCGAGATAGTAGTGCCCGATCGCTACTTTGAACTAGACAATAAATTGTAATCGCGTCAGTGTGCTCACCATGTCTTGTTTTCTGATTACAGATGGACTTAGGCTTCAAATAGCCGCCAGGACAAGGAGCACTCACGCATACAGGCCAGGTACTCAGGCCAACAGGTATTCCAATGCATTACTTTATATAGCGTTCTGTGTCTATTTCCAGTTAGCTGATTTTCCTGCAACCACCAAAGTACTATTGATGTTCGCAGAATTCTTGTTACGTACCTACACGGCCTCTAAATCCGTTAGTAACGCCCTCTCGTCCCTACGCACTTTTCACTTACTGTGGGGTTTTCCCACAACAGGGTTTGACACCTTCCAATTCCACCTCTGGAGGAGAGCACTCCCCCTCACCTGCAGAAGGGCCCCCGCCCCAGCCCCCCCCCCTTCCCCTACCCCTCCTCCGGTTACTTTGCACCAGGGCTCTCGGGATGGGCGATAGGGGGCAGGCGTTTGCCACCCTATTGGCCACAGCTTTCTACTCTCTGGCCAGACTCTCTTCCCTCTTACCACGAGTGGGGGGCCTCACACACCTCTCTAGAGTGCCCCTCCTCAGAGACTTGACCCTGACAGGACCCCGGGCCACACTCTTTCTTAAATGGGCCAAGAACGCCCAGCAGCCAGATCAGGGTTTCCGGGTCCCCCTCTACCCAGTTTCAGGCACCCCGGCTTGCCCAGTCACTCTCCTGCGAAGCCGACTCCTTACTCTACGGGACTTAGGCCCCCACACCCCGCTTTTCACTTTTCTCGACAACCAGACCCCTTACACTTTCACCATGGGTTCGGCCCGCGCTTTCCTCGCCCTCCTACTCCGGGGGGAGGGACTAGCACACCAGCACTACACTTTCCACTCCCTCCGCAGAGGGGGCTGCACCCTCGCCTTCACAGAAGGCGCGCTTAGGTCTGACTTACAATCACTGGGAGGCTGGAGAAGCGACGCCATCGACTCCTACCTCCCCCACTTCCAGGCCCGACAGAGAGCAGCCCGCTTGCTAGCACAGGCCCGCGACAAGTCCACCCCTCCGCCTTACTAGACCCACCCCTCCACCCCCTTTTACCCCCCCCCCCCCCTCCCGCCCCGACCCCCCCCCCCCCCCCCCGCTACACCCCAATTCTACACGTTTCTCTTAACTCAATTTGCCCTCTTTAACTGTTTGCCGCCAGAATCTTTTATTTCCACTCACTTGACCATGTACTCGTAGGGTGAAGAAAACACCCCTTTCGTTCAAACACCCGGTTCGTTTCACGCTGTACCTAGCATACTAGAGTAAGGTTTTTAAAGTTACAGGATAGTCTACGGCACGTCTGCTATCTTATACGATCACGATTAACGCTTCACGAACTTTGTCTTTTCTACGCGGCACTTCATGCCATTCGTTACTGTTTTCAGAGTTAAAGGGTTATTGCTAGTTAACTGGCACACAATGCCTTTTGTTACATTGTTGCAGTGTGCGCAAGCCAGTCCCAAGTACCTCGACATGCTCTCTTCGATACTTTGTAGCTAGTTGCGGACTGCGCTTCCACCTTTGTACATATCGTTCTTCGATACATTGTTGCCATGTTTTGATACTATGTAACTTTACTACATAAAGATTTGTACGCCACGTTGGTCTCCGACTTACTTTCTGCTCCCCAACCCAACTAGGATAATGTGTTGAGAATGCTTAAGGCATTCTTGGGCATTGGCCGCGGTTGGCTGGGGGAGCAGATGCCCCCACTCGCACACGCGTTGTTTGTTTAACTGATCGATGGGGGGCGGGGCAGCGGCCCAGCACTGGTAGCTGACTGACAGCAGCGTGCGTCACAGCACGCGCGGTGGCCACCGACTCCGGCTCAGCCAATCGGCGGCCCCGATTTGCGCGGGCTGAGCAGCCGTGCCACTTAATGACACGAGGCAGCCCGCACACTTCGAGTCTTCACGGCGACACGCGAACTTCTTGTACATTTCTCTCGCCAGTGAAATCGGCCACCGCACCCTTGGTCTCCCAAACTGCGGATTAAAATTTCCCACCCTCCCGCCCGGGCCGCTCCGCTGTTCCCCCGTCGCAGTTTCGCCAGAATCTTTTATTTCCACTCACTTGACCATGTACTCGTAGGGTGAAGAAAACACCCCTTTCGTTCAAACACCCGGTTCGTTTCACGCTGTACCTAGCATACTAGAGTAAGGTTTTTAAAGTTACAGGATAGTCTACGGCACGTCTGCTATCTTATACGATCACGATTAACGCTTCACGAACTTTGTCTTTTCTACGCGGCACTTCATGCCATTCGTTACTGTTTTCAGAGTTAAAGGGTTATTGCTAGTTAACTGGCACACGATGCCTTTTGTTACATTGTTGCAGTGTGCGCAAGCCAGTCCCAAGTACCTCGACATGCTCTCTTCGATACTTTGTAGCTAGTTGCGGACTGCGCTTCCACCTTTGTACATATCGTTCTTCGATACATTGTTGCCATGTTTTGATACTATGTAACTTTACTACATAAAGATTTGTACGCCACGTTGGTCTCCGACTTACTTTCTGCTCCCCAACCCAACTAGGATAATGCTGAAAGCAGCCTCACACATTTGATGAAATCTTGCAGACAAAAGCTTAGCTGGGAAAATATTGTAAGGAAAATGTTAATCAGGACATTGCCAAGAGCTCTCCTTCAAATATTGTGTTGAGTTTTTGTAAATTCCAAGGTTATTGTCAAAAGTATCATAGATCCAGACGGCAATTGTTGGAGAAACTCGATAATGGGTTGAGAGCAGCATACATTCACGTCTAAGCGATGTTTACAAGTCCATCTCCAAGATACTTGGATAAACGATTAACCATTGTATCATTATCTGCATAGTAAATCATTTTCGAATGCAATTGATTAAATTATTTTGCCGATAATGTTCTACGTTTATATTTCTATGATGAGTTTGCTTTGCAAAAACAGGACAAGGTCAATCAAGCCA
>OZ012700.1:2039839-2052426 GCA_963942565.1 Maea johnstoni | reverse complement strand
TTTATAGACCACTCTGCTTTATACACAGTGCTGAGAATATTTCTATTTCTGATGATATGCACAATCTTCATTTTCATGTAATAGAAAGTTGATAGTTTTTCTGATTACACCATTTTATTTTTTTGAAACATTTTGAAACCTTTTCTTTGACTTATGAACACCCTCTATACCACCTGGAGGGGGTTTATTACACTAAATGTTTCATAGTAGTAACGATCGCCTATACCAGAGAGGTCTATCCTTATCCATACACAGTGTAGACTTGCTACAAGTCTGTGTTATCTGGCTCTTTACTTCGTCAATTGATTTCATTCTAGGTTTCGTTCTAAATTTCACTTTTTTAACAGTTTCAAACTGCAACTCATGAAGACTTTGCTGCCATCTATATATTGAGAGAGACATCAAACCTACTCATCACCCTGTATATACAGTGGTGATGGCATTATAACTATCTCAGCCTGAGAACCAGGCTACACACAGTGCTGATAATGATTTTACCCATAAATCTTATGGTGATATGAACAATATCAGAAATACGTAACACCAGATTGGTGTTTGACAATATTCATTTTATGTAGTAGAAATCCAGGCGGTGGTTTATCTATATAGGTCATATCAATCAAGCTATCAGAGGGGGTGTCTCTTAAAAAGAATCAGTCTCACAGATTTCCCCTCGTAGAAGAAAACAGTATAAAAGCAGTTTTAATGGAAATGACTACAAAAGTGGGATATTTAGGTAAGGAAGTATATAATACACTGGCTTGCAGCTTAATATAGGAGTTTAGCGTGCTCTTGAGGGTTGAAAGTTATTTAGTGACGTTCAAAAGTTCTATGTGACCATTTCCTGTCATGGTAGGGAAGACTCCACTTATGGGGGACCTCCAGTCCCTACTGTAGGCTCTGTGCGCATTTCCTGTAATGATCAATGTCAGGCGACTGAACAGAGTATGAATATTGGTAGTATTGCATGGAGTTTGTAATTAAGACTGGTCAAAACTTATATGGATTGTTTTTGACACTTGCTGACGGATGTCTCAAAAACTTTACCAGTACTTTTGCTGGTTGTAGTGGTCAAATTTCACCATTGCCAGCATTCTGACTCTACACACATGCGGAACAGGTAGATCTTCCCGCTTATACCATGGCGGGTCTTTTATTGCCTACATACGAGGAGGTGACGTCCATTTCAACAGTTACAAGGAGGAATTTTGACCATGGTTTTGGATCAGGCGTCTTGCCTATGCATGGGCCACTCACTTGTACTGGCCACCTATAGTGAGAAAGCAGGAAACTGGAATAGATGGAAACATAGTTATCGCGACTGCCAATAGGTGGCGTGGTCTGTTTGGGATGAAACACTTGACAAAGATATCAGAAATGGGGAGTTTGATACATTCTTAAAACTCTTTGTACTCATGTGCGCCGATGACCCAATATTATTGGCTGATAATGAAATAGACATGCAGAAACTTCTTGACTCAATATATGCTTTTTTCAACATAATAAATTACAAGTAAAGACTGATAAAACAAAAGGTGTTGGTATTTACAGGAGCAAAGATTAGATTAAAGAATTTAACCACATTTAAAATGGGAGCTACAAATCTAGAGAGGGTGGAAGAATATAACTATTTGTGAATTGTATTGACTTGGAATGGGAAAGCAAAAACAAAATCAGCAGTAAAAGCCACTAGAGCCATGTACTCTGTGATACAACATGGGCGTAGGCTCAACCTACCAGTCTCACATGGAGCTGAAAACTGGAGATTTGATAACATGGATGTCATAGAAAATATACACACCAGGTTCTGTAAAATAATAACAAAAAAAGAGTAAATATTGCCATAATTCCTTTATTTATGGTGAGTTTGGGCGATTCCCTCTGCAGATTACAGCCACAATTAGATGACTTAATTACTGGAACAAAGTGATTAATGGCAAGAAAGACAAAATCTGCTTCGTAATATATAATCTAATGAAACATTTTACCTGAATATGGAAATACACCTCATCATGTAAGGCTGACAAATTTCGTAATAAAGTTCTTATTCGAGAATGACTCTGGTTGATCGTATACCCGAGACTTCCAATGTATAATGGTGAGGACCGGCCCTTACATATTCATGAGAGGACGACCGATCCTAGAGACGGGTTTTCTAGGACCCTTTGCAACGTTAACCCTGGATACGAGTGGTGAACTTTGTGTCTATGCTATCAGTCAAACACCCCAGCCAGTCTCATAGCAGCCACCATCATACTCAGACTCCATTTGGCGAACGACGACTGCTCACCTAGCCGGGAGTATACAGAACCCAGTTTCACCCTCAGAACAACCGTGACAGCCAGACCAACCTCCCCCTTCTCCTCCTTATTCTGTGCATCTCAGTTTATCTACCACTGCTTCAGATAGAACGGTTCTGTGAGGGATTATTTCAAATGTAATTATTCGTTTCAATAACAATATAGTAATCAACAGTTTAATTAATTGTTAACTAGAATTACATGCACTTATATAGTTCTTTGTTTCTCCGTACTTTAATACTATTTCATATTTAATACCATTTCATATTTCATTTTCTATGTAATACATTTTATAGCATTCATACTGTATGTGATTTGTATATACTGTATTTAGGAAAAACTGTGTTACATTAAATAAGAATACGAGTTTAATGATATATGTATACGTTTAACACTCTCGGACTAGAGAACGATATGCTACTTATACTCATGTTTAACCTGTATCCTTCTGGTGGCTAATTTGGCCAATAGAAAATGGTGCAAACAATCTAAGAAAATTGACTGAAACCCTGGCACATAGGTACTCGTAAGAGAGTACTCAGAGAGAGAGAGAGCTTTCCAATGAACACCAACACGACAGGGTTTATATGGTTTTTGAAAATCTTTGCACCTTGTGCTTTAGACGAAAGTAGCCTCAACATTGGAAGCGTTAAGTTACGTTACAAATTTCACATGAGTGCTAACCCTGTAAAAGAAACACTTTTTACGCGTCACAAAAAGGCGTCCACACCGGTGCTCAACTTACAGGTGTGTCTAACTCGGTACATTAACACGGAATACGCATTTTCATTGGAAAAAAACGAACACAATTACCAAATTATAGGTATTGCATATCACCTATTCAGCAAAACCCGTCTTCGAGAAAGGAAGAGATAAATAATAATAATCATCATCATCATAATAATAATAATAATAATAATAATAATAATAATAATAATAATCGGTGGATTGTGGGGTAGATTTGTGAATAGAGGACCATTTTGAGATTTCAACATACGAGCCTACGCCCTTTTCCCCATAATGAGATCAATTGTGAATGTCGAGCATATTACCGAACACATAACCGAGTGAGAGACCTTCTATTACAGAGACTCCTTTAGACCTGTTATAGGACATTTTCCATATCGAATTTAACCAAAAGATTGGTCCCTTCATACATGCATTTTGACTATCAAATGTTAACAGATTTGCTTGGGATGTGACATAGTTAGAGCTAATAGTATCTCGGAGGGAAGGGAATCACAGTTTTTTAATTCAGAATTATTTCAGAAGTTAAGGCTTCTAGTAGTAGAAAAATGTAATATGTACATTTCATAGACTATATTGTCAAATAAAAGCAGGGTAGAGGAAAACAGAGTCAATGAAACTAACCTCAGAGACTACCTAAAGCTAGAGTTTCTATTTCGCATTTGAATCACGTAACATACTAAACCAGCGATGGAGAAACAGCGCTGTGTTTCCTGTGTAAGTTATGTGATGTCAATAACTAATTTATCACATACTGTATAAGTGTCCTCTTTTTATAACCGTTAGATGAACAGTTTGAGATAACCAAAAGGAATACGGTTTCGGTGTGGGTTGAGAATTGGTGTATACAGTATATTTTTGATAGTGTTCTTGGGCTTGAGCAACTCACGTTATTACTCTATCGGGCCCGCCATATTAATATACTGCATGGTAATAGTAATATGCACCATGTGATATGCATATTTAACGGCATACTTCCTAATTTCTAAGATGCACTATCAGTATCAAATGTTCTCTAATCATAGGACATTCACCGTTGGGTCCCCCCCCCTCTCTCTCTCTCTCTCTCTCTCTCTCTCTCGTTTACATTTAAGGTAGCTTTTACGAACACATTTCCAGCTTTATGGTCTTCAGCGCTGGCGATATGAATGAAAACGTCCCTGTTAAAAACCCAAAACCTATAGCATACTATACAATCTTAATGTGCAACTCAAGGTCATGACAAGACGTTCGTCGAAATATATTGTCTGTGTAAATTCCTATGACGCAGCTTATATGCACCGTTTACCTATTCAAATAGTGACACAGAAGCAAGATGAGTTAGCTTTTAAACTTAGCTGAGGAGGAAATACTGCCAAGCAATCGCTTTACCTTTGAGCACCATCTTTAATGAACTGGGGGCAAGAAACCGTTAAGATTTGAGCATCTTCAGTCACGTGACCTAATATCATTCAAAGCGGAGCCAGCCAAGCGTAACAATAACCTATGTCAACACACAAACACAGGGCTATCCATCTGTATACGTATGCTACATACACAGGGTAAGCAGGCAGTCAGTCACACATGGATCCTGTTTCCTGTCACAGGGTAGATATTTAAAGAAAAACCAGACCACCCTAGGGTTAGTAAGAGTAAGAGGAGAGGTTGATACCCTAGACATCAGCACGATGCTACTCCAGGGTTCATGTCGTGGTTTTAGGAACATTTTGCTGCTGGTTGCGCTGTTGGCAATCACAGGTATAGAGTCCTGTGGGCGCGGATCGATCTCATTGGAAAATAACGAGTACAGAAAGGTACTGATAGCCATAGGACCAGAGGTACCAGAAAACCCTGCAGTGATTGCCAAGCTGAAGGATGTGTTCACCAAGGCCTCAGCACTGCTCTACAAGGTGACAAGGTGGGTGTCAATTTTAATTGCAATGTTTATTGACCATATATAGAAGGTGAAGTTACAGATACGTTATCAAACTTAGATAATGCTTATTGAACATACATGGAATACGAAATTACAAATGCGCTATAAATCAGGGTACAAATACACAACACATAAAACACACATAAATTAACAAACAGAAAAGAACTTGAAATACTTAACTTAGAACATGATATACGTACAGGTAATGCATCAATTCAAAACGTACTCATAGAAATGTCTAGGTAAATATAGATAGACTCACTTATACGCTTGTATTAAACCAGAATATCTGCTAACACTCGTTTAACGCTAACATTAAACACTGCCCTTGCATCAGATGAATTAGAGACTAGCATGCAAAGTTTTAATTTTTCAAACGATCTGTAGACTCCATCCCCTACCTAAATATAACACCTAAATGATGTTTCTTTTACGGGGTTATTACAGATAGCCGTGAGTCTAATGCAGGAAAAAAAATAGGTAATGATAGAAACTTGAGATATAACTTACTCCATATCACAAAATTAACTTTTTGGAACTCAGCGTTTGCATTTAAAAGAGATTTTGCGGAGAAATGCAAGAGTTAATTTTAACAAAGCACCACTATGTTTTGATGATATGTGCTTAATTGAGTTCATCTATTTCAAGGTACTCGTTCAAGCTGCCTTTAACGAATAATTTGGAATATTTAGAAAATTACTGACACAATCTTTCATATTTACCCTAGCTTGTTCAGTATGCCTTTTTATATATGTGATTTCCAAATCCAATTTACTCCAAGAAATTGATTGGTCGTAAGATCTTACCGTGGCACAGATCTTTCAAACAATTGATACTTAATCTTTGTTGGTGTTATGCACTATGAAACAGCTGGGCCAGTGATTTTCCTGGGTTGATTCTCCATAAGGTACCGCAGAGGACCAAGTACACTACTATACGTATCCATTGTTATCCTCTGACGTCTTTAACAATAATGTTGTCTTGAACGCCGAAATGTAGTATTTTACAACAGAAAGCGGGGCACAAATTGACCTAGAAGATATAAAATTGGAATTATGACATAAAATGTGAACCGAAGAGTACAAAGCAGAAATAGATTTAAAGTAAGAAAATTTCCTCTCAAAATTGGAATTTACAACGATTTGATAAATAGTTTTGGTACAGTAGAATAGAATTGGCTCGTATTGAAAAAAGGGAATCAAATTCGTCTTATAGAAACATCGTACCGTTAAGATACAAAACGTTAAGTTCTGACTATGTCACATAATGTATAGATATAGATACTAGTAACAGATCATATGTTTATATGTTTGTTGTTAACTTGTCTGTATCTATAGTACATATTGCATGTGTATATTTACTTGTTAAAAGTAAAAATCGCTTGTGCACAAAGTGCGATACATGAATTATAAAAAGGTCCCTGCTACACTACCATCCTGGAGTTCACTTATCTCTCGAACAGAATAGTTTGCACGTAAATGCAGGATGTATACATCTACTGATCTACCTGACATTTCGTCTTACTTGTGCTAGTCATCATTTTGGCATTTAGTGGGTGGTCAACGGGTTTCAATCTAAATTTGCATTAGGGATATGCAATCTAAATGGTGAAAGAACATCTATTTAATCTACACAAAATGCAGATGAAGATATTGCTTCTTATTTATCAATTTTGAATATAGAAATTATTTATTGCTTTACAGTAAAGAATCATTCATTCATTCAGTAATGCATTCATTCATTCAGTAATATATTCATTCATCCATTGATAAATTCATTCACCCACTGAATCACTGATTCATTTATCCAGCCATCCATCCATTCATTCAAGCATTTATTCATATATTTATCCATCCATTCATTCATTAAATGCATCCATTCATTCATTCACCCATGCGTTCATTCGTTCATTCATTTAAACCTTAGATGGATAGACACATGGTTGACATTGGTAATTTAAAAGTTCGCCACTAGTGTAGCTCACGGTACCTGTTCCATACTGGTTAGCACTTAACGACACCGGTCTTGGCACCGCTGCCAGAATGACCCTCTACAAACCACGTGTTAGGGGTACCGTACAATGGCTGACTGCTGGGGCGAGGGCGAGCGCATACCCTCCGACCCTTCACATAACTGCCACGTCCTCAGAGCCCCGTGAGAACTAGCGTGTAATTATTGGAAGTAGTAAAGAGTGAGAGTAAGCATCATCATAAATAATTGCGGCTAAATAATATGTAGATATATCTTTGACTTAACCCTAACCCTTAAGTTAGTGCAATACCCTTAACGCCGTATCCATATAGAAAATTATGTTTTCATAACATATGAATGAATGTAGTTATATGTACATACTATATAACTTTATAGCTATATAACAATGACTACAACTATAACTGTAAGCTCGTTATATGCCCGTTAAAACGGCAGCGTTGAGACAGGCTTGTTCACATCGCCATTTACGTAACGGGCCTGTGAGAATAACGGGTCCATTACCAATGGTATGCCACATAACAGGCCAATAACATGCCTGTTGATAATATTTCTTTTCGAATTTTAATGTAATCATTTTTATAACAGAACAAAATGTGATTTTGTTATTTTAATTGCTATCATGACATTTTCAGCAATGACCTTTTAAAAATGTACTAACAACGTGCATGCCAACAAAGTCCAAGTGCATTAGAATAAAGGTATATCAAATTAATGGGGAACTATTCTCATTACCATTTAATTAAGTTATTTTGTTGATCATGAAACATAGTTGATCTGGATTTGTGCATTGGGAAAATGTGAACATGGCACTTTTGCATTTCAACTACAAATAAATTATAAATCAACAGTTATTTCGTGCAGAGACGAATCAATTAGTCCTATTGCACAATGCAATCTACGAATCTCTACACCGAGATATAGAGTCATAGCTGCATACATTAGAGATGAGTAAGGCTTCTAACCTCGTGGAAAAAGTCTAGCCCTTTCTAGAACCTCAACGCAGGGACAGATTCATTCAGACAGTTACAATGCATTAATGGGGCTGGTTACCTCTACTTGGTATGATGTGTGTATACATAGACGAAACCTCGAAGGCCCTTGAATATAACTGGAAACAGATTCGCTTTAAACACTCAGGTATGTCTTAACCCTTGTGCTGCTGGTGGATAATTAATGGCAAAATACAAAATGATGCAAAAGACCTGAAAATGACCGAATCATCGGCACATGGGAACTCATCGTAGAGTACTCAGCGAGAGATATCTAACGAATACCAACATGCCAGGGTGTAGAGGGTTTACAAAAAATTTCGCCTCCTTGTCCTTTGGATAGAAGTAGCCTCAGCATTGGAAGGGTTACAGAGATTGATAGCAATTAACCCGTATGTTGGTGGTGGCTAATTAGGCCAAGTACAAAATGATGCAAAATAACTTTGAAAAATGATCAAAACCCTTGCACATTGGTACTTATATGAGAGTGCTCAGCGAGAGCTTACTAATGAATACCAACAGAGTTTAGATGATTTTCAAAATCTTTGCGTCCTTGTGCTTTGGATGAAAGTAGCCTCAGCATTGGAACTGGGTTAATAGACGTCTGCGTTGCGAGACAGACGACAAGGACGATGGCTACGTGAACTAAAGATTACGCAACTCAACTACTTACGCCATAATTACCAGTCTCTAAGTTATGTTTACAAATACTAAACGATGTTAAATTCTAGGTTAAGAACTCTTCTCCATGCTAGAATACGTTACAGATTGCCTGCTGGGCGTATCTGCCTTAAGCCTTTATACCTGCTCAGCCCTTCGATTATGGAAACGAGTTTTACTGGTTGTGTGTTCTCAAACATAATCAAACATGGCCTTGCCATTATATCCCGCGTATGCTAGTTCCTAAAGGATATTCACTGTTGAAAAGTAGACTTTTTAAAGTTTGAAATCATTTTTTATTGGCAAAGCTCATCCAAAATGGACTCAAGTGGTATAAGCAATATATGCATCATTATAAAGGCAAGCGATACAAAGCCATTTACATTACATAAGCGTTTGACACCAATACATCAATATAAAAGTTCTGATGTAATACTTATTCAAAACAATGATATTAAGGAGACTATTGTATCAAAGACATAATGTATTAGTAGCAATGTGAAATCTTTGCAGGAAAGATATGGCTTTGCAAAGTTACGATCCAAGATTGCGAAATTGTGTGTATACTGGGTGCCATACACCAGGAAATGAGGATCACTAGTTTATGTGTAACCATCACGTTATTGGAACTTTTGAAAATCGTACACAAGGCTCCCACCAAAGTTTTTTTCAACACACACACACACACACACACACACACACACACACACGATTATCAGATCGGGCTATAAACGGTACGAGTGATCGTCAAAAGGGGTTTATTGCAATCGTAATTTCCTAGAACCACGCGGATTTACGCGCTAAACTAGCATCGCCACACATCTGTTTATTGTGTCATTGAAGGAAAGTCCTGATTGGTATATTGTAATTAAGGAACTCAGATCCACCGTTATTACACGCATCATTCAAATTTAGTTGTACACCGTGAGACATTCATATATCATAACACGCACGTACGCGTATCTATGTATGAACGTATGGTATGTGTGTAATTATGTGACTATATACGCATTTTGAATACAAAATGGAACAAATATTAACTGATTGTAATATGAGCGAATCGGGCCCATTTGTTAAAGTCGTTCATATTACTTCCACGTTAATATTTCGAACTTTACAATATAAATAATATATATATATATATATATATATATATATATAATATATATATATATATATTTATATATATATTATATTTATATATATATATATATATATATATATATATATATATATTTATATATATATATATATATATATATATATATATATATATATATATATATATATATATATATATATATATATATATATATATATATATATATATATATATATATATATATATATACATATCTCTCTCTCTCTCTCTCTCTCTCTCTCTCTCTATATATATATATATATATATATATATATATATATATATATATATATATATATATATATATATATATATATATATATATATATATATATATATATATATATATATATAAATCCTGTGCTATGTTGTTGTGTTGCAGGTTTTGCTGGTGTAGCAGGAGCAGCAGGAGGGCAGTTCGTCGGTGGATTCATTGCGAGAAAATTCAACTTAAAAGTTCGCGGCATGGTTCGTATGGCGGTGATCATCTGCGCCATTGCCACCCTGCTCTGCTTTATATTCCTACTCTACTGCCCGTCCACGCAGGTGGCGGGGGTCAACACTCACTACCAGAACAAGTAAGTGCAGTACAGACACCTAATAATTACAACACTCGACCAGCTGTCTGCCAGCAACTAACTGGGTGACTGGTTGTCCAATCGTGCACCCTGGCAAGATGTATTCATGACACAAAAGCTGTTAGTTTATGCTTTATGTAGCTGTGATGTCACGGGTGTGAGCTTAACCTAAGCCTAGGCAACCGTTTGAAGGTTAGGCGTGTTCTCCAGAATGATGGCTGGTCTTACAAGGAAATGATATTTTCGTCATTTGGTCTGATTCGATCATATGCTTAAAATTGACATTTTCGGATTTTTTACCGGATGTGTGTTTTTGTAGATCTTGGTGTTCAAATGAATCCCAGAAACCTGCTACATGCAGTATCTATAAACTCACAACGTAAAATACACGCATTATACATCTTTTTTGTGTTACAGAAGTATATCCCTGGCTGAGGTGAATATGACGTCATCGTGCAATGCTGACTGTGGCTGCAGCACCCTCAGTTACGAGCCTATCTGCGGCAAGGACGGTCTCCAGTTCTTCTCGCCCTGCCACGCCGGCTGCACCTCCAAATACAAACAGGGAGAAGATCAGGTCAGTAGAAATCCATTGAATGATAAGTTTCATTTATTGTACACACACACATGTATGTATATGTATATATATATATATATATATTATATATATATATATATATATATATATATATATATATATATATATATATATAATATACATATATATATATATATATATATATATATATATATATATATATATATATATATATATATATATATATTATATATATATATATATATATATATATATATATATATATATATATATATATATATTACGTCCCAGTACATTTTTCTACTGAGTGCCTAACATATTTCTATAAATCTATTAGTATATATTCAAAAATAAAAGAAATTAATCTATTGCTTGGTTTTAGGAAGTGTTCACATTCTCTTAACCATTATGCTGCTGGTGGCCAATTTGACCAATACGAACTGATGCAAGAAAACCTGAAAAATGACTGAAACCCTTGCATATGGGTACTCATCTGAGAGATCCAGCGAGAACTTTCCAATGAATACCAACATGACAGGGTTTGGATGGTTTTGGAAAATCTTTGCGTCCTTGTGCTTTGGTCCAAAGTCGCCTCAGCATTGGAAGGGTTAATAATGATTTTACACGTTTATATGCATTGTATTTTCCAGTGGTATGGGAACTGTTCGTGTATTCCTGCCAGTAACACTACGGGTATGATTGCCAAAGATGGCGCCTGTGAGCCCATGTGCAACAGTCTCCCGGTCTTTGTCGCCATCTTCTTCTTCATCGTCTTCTTCACCTTCATGGCCACGCCACTAGCGACATCTATAACCATGCGGTGAGCCTCGTTATGAGTTAACCCATTCATGCTCGCAGCGTTGAATATCCTGATAATTTTGGTGACATCTTTCATGAGAAAGCATGACCTGGGAAACATTTGAAGAAGAAATATGCATTCGAGTACTATCTACAACCTTCCTTTAGCTATTTTGTGAAACACACGCATTATATATACCCAAGTATCATAGATTCAGACGACAGTTTCTAGATTGAATCTTAGGCATGAATGAATTAACGCCCTGAAGCCCTACTTATAAAACCTTTCCTGCTGCTTGCGAGCTAGAGAGGCTTGTGGCTAAGAATACAAAGGGAGAACAATAGACGTTCTAATCGCAAGCACTACGCAACCCTTTATACTTTGGTCCCCATTTCTGTTTCATAAGAATTGTTCTTCATATCAACATAATTTATTTAGTATATCATTACCTTCTAAGACATTCAACTGTTAAATAACATACTGCCCTGGAAGATCTTCAATGATTATCGTTTATAGGCGAAGCATTGACATATTCGATACTTATGTAAATACTGGCTTGCTTTTGTTGTAGTTGCGTGCCTGACAAGGAGCGATCGTTTGCCGTAGGGCTTCAGTGGCTCTTCGTTCGCTTTCTCGGTGAGTCTTTCCTCCTTTTTCCTACCCTGGTTCTCACGCTGAGCTAGACGGGTTTAGTGGATCTAACAAACTATAGGCAGGAGTACAGTTATGAAGTTGATTATTAGCAGCAAGTGAAACCTTTTTTCTGTAGAATAGACTGCAGGTAGGTTGAATGTTATCAAACTGTATATGCCTGCGCAGTAATAGGAATTTGTAGACTTATAGCAAGTTAATCCCTTTCTCTGTGTAAAAATATTTTCATCAAGTGAAATGTCTCTATAAAACTGTA
>OZ012700.1:2032339-2034839 GCA_963942565.1 Maea johnstoni | reverse complement strand
CATTCATGGTTAGTGAGTATACGAGTCAGTGATTCCGGAAAAATTCAATTATCTTAGCCATTATTTCAGGAGCTAATTTATGTGTCTACCATTGCCTCTCTGGTTATTTGCGTCAGCATTATTGCAGGGATAGTTACCACGTTGGTTGTTGCAGGCACCATGGCTATTGTTTTGGTTGCATCTATAGTAAAAAAGAGTCCCTGTGATTGCATGATTCCCTGATAGGGGATCTGGATGTGTTGCGGCGAACCTTGCTAGACCTCCTGTTCCCTCTGTCGCCCCTGCTATTGCCACGACGTCTCCTCGGGTCTGCCTGTTATTGCTTGGCCTCTCACTATTAGAACATTGAACTGGTTAAGCAGGGTCCTTCGCTACGACTCGTGCATAGAAACGATCAGAAGGAATTGTTTTTTACGTTGTTTTCAACAGCTTAGGTCACACCGCGACCAGATAGAAACACAGAATCGGGAATAAATTCCCTTCTCTTTACGAACAGTTCCAAAGGGTCTTTCAGTTGCAGAGTTACCAAAGACAGCCCTCCACAATGACCAGACCAACTTGCCTTTGGCAATCGAACGGAGATTCGAACCTGCAAACTCACGCTTGGGAGCCAGGCATTGCAAACACTAGGCCACGACGGATCGGCTATCGGCAGGCCACGTAGGTGGTGGCATATGTCATCATCACTGAGTGGGGGACCTACTGTGTGTTTCCTCTCTACGAGTTTATCATTAGAGAGATTGGGCTATCCCGTTTCCGACAACGGGAACGGGATAGGCGACGATGGCGTCACCATAGAATGTGTTGACGTCATCGTTTCCCACATAGCTCGGGTCTGCGCCGTTCTCGTCACCCGACATAAACTGGCTGTATCCTGTAGGTATCGAACGGCGTAGCTTCTTGCTAAATTTATGCTGTAAGCAGTTTGTTAAAAACATCTTACAGTGGCTACGTGGAAGCTAACCATACGTATTGTGTAACCGAACAGTATTTGTGCCACATTTCAATTGTTTCATGCCGACAGAAGGAGTTTTGTTTGGTAGTGGCCTTGTCAGTACGACTCCTCGGCCTAGCTTACTTATCCTGACGGCATAGCCCAACCTTGGATACGATGTTCCAACATCGGGAACGGCAACCTCTCTATTCTCTATAGTGGTGGCACTAGCCCCTGGATTAGGAACAACAGCTAGCATTCCTCAGATGTAAACAATTCATTACATCAGACAGTCAAGCAATATGTACTGGGCATTCAGACACTACCATCACCTGTAAAACAAACATTTAACGCGAAAACCGGTATGAGTTGAAAACTCAAAAATATATGTTTCGTTTGAAAAACAAAGCCCAAATACAAGTGAAAAATTCCAATCCAAAAAGATTAAGATCACAAAAAATTAAAGAAATTAAGACTAAGCATCTTTTCACTGCTGTCGGAATGTTGATGCGATGGGCGTAGTTGATTTTGGTAGTAACTTTGGACCGAAGAGTAAGAGTACTTGCTTCCTATGCTAAGAAAGTTTGTACTTTGTATTCCTGACCTTCAAAAGGTCAATCATGTGACAACCTGGCATATTTATAATGCAGCGTTCCAATGTTTATTGCGTACTTACTGGGAACATTTTGCAAGCATCATTTATACGCCATTTCACATATCTTGAAAAGGATTGAAGCTATACCTCTCAGTGTGAATAGACATATTACAAACCAGCATGTCAGTTGAGGGAACTTCACCGTCTCCTTTGGGATTTACAGACAAGGATCTTGATGATGAGTTCTTTACTCAAATTGCAAAGGCACTTGGGATCGGCTTAACGTCATGGGAGCAAGGGGCAGGGAACACAGGCCTTACTATGACTACTAGTCTGAGTGATGATATCACCCCATCTGATATACGTTTGAAAGGAGTATTCAAATTCATTGTTAGGGGTACTAATGAAGTTGGAGAAAAGAAATGTTTTGAACTAGCTGTGAGATTCAAACTGAATAACCACGACAACAGTGCTGGATGGGTCGCTATCTATGAAAGGTTTGAAGAGGACATTTATTTTTTGGCGAAAAGGTTTGTCCGGACCAGTTTAAATTTTTCTAGAGCATCTGAGTTGGAAGTTTTAGTTGCCCGACGAGCAATGAAAGATCCTTTTCTAGCACAATTTCTACCCAACGTTTATCACACCCGATTAGACAGGGAGAAAGAGCATTTTATCGTTGTCACAGACTTTATCGATCAGGACAAAATGATGAATGCTAATAACCAAGAAATCAATTATGAAATCTGGGATGACCAACATCGCTTCAAGTGCCTCAAGGAGTTCGCCAAATTTCATTCTACTTACCTTGACAATACTGATGACATAGCAAATGATTTTGGAGATGCCCTTGTAAGGTGCCCCCCTCAACACTTAGCATGTAAAGAATGGTTTCAAACGGTTGTCAATATCAATGCAAAAGCCTTCCCAAATCTGTACACTGCCAAACGATTGGATATCATCAATAGATACTT
>OZ012700.1:2004839-2029839 GCA_963942565.1 Maea johnstoni | reverse complement strand
CAGCCTAACCTGTTACATTCCTTCCCCCTTTAAGAGAGGAACCTATGGGTTTCTCAATCAAAATATCTCTTTGACTCATTACTTGTTAGTTACAATCAGTGCTCTTTTCAATTTTCATGCAAATAACACTTTCCTACTTTCTTTTCCACAAAATGACTGAATCAAAATCTTCTTACATATTACAATGTAAAATATCTATCAAGCTCTTTCGTATGCAATAATGAAACCCTTTAAACTTCATAAATAGTAATAACACTTCACAAATGGTTTAACTAGACTTGACTGTACTATATCAATTTTGAAAGCAATTGAAAATACTGAAATGCAATACAAAACTTCTGACCAAAGTGATATTCTGCTGTGCGCATACGCCTTATGTGGCTTTCTTTCTTTTAATCTTCTGGGAATGATCGACTCAGCCCATCAGCATTGCCATTTAATTTCCCTGCCTTATGTTTTATATCCAAGTCATATTCTTGTAAAGTCAGATTCCATCTTAGTAGTCTCTGGTTGTTGTTTTTAATTCTCTGCAACCACATTAGGGGTTGATGATCTGTATGTACACTAAACTTTCGTCCATACAGATATGGGTGCAACTCTTGCAATGCCCATACAATGGCCAAACATTCTTTCTCAATAGTTGCGTAGGCCATTTCCCGAGGTAACAATTTCTGACTCAGGTACACTACTGGATGATCTTGCCCATCATCATCAAACTGACTCAGCACTGCGGCAATACCTCTTTCACATGCATCAGTTTGAACCACAAAAGGCTTTTCCCAATCAGAGTTCACAAGAACTGGTGAGGAGGTTAATGCTTCCTTTAGCAACTTAAATGCCCTCTCACAATCAGATGTCCAAGTAACCTTTATAGGTGCACCCTTCTTTGTAAGATCTGATAATGGAGCTGCAATATTTGAGAAATCGCGAATGAACTTGCGATAGTATCCAACAAGTCCAAGAAAAGACCTAACATCTGTCTTAGTCTTCGGTTGAGAGAACTGCTCAACTGCCACCACTTTCTCTGGCTGAGGTCTGATTTGTCCTCCACCAACAATGTGACCTACGAGTGGTACCTCCTTGTATCCTATACAGCATTTCTTTGGTCGTACCGTTAGATGTGCCTCACGGACTCTCTGAAAGACGTTCCTAAGATGAGTTAGATGATCCTCCCAGGATTCACTATAAACCGAAGTATCATCAAAGTATGCATCCGCATACTCATTCAGTCCATTCAACAACTCATCCATTAGTCTCATAAAGGTCGCTGGGGCCGTATGGAGACCAAAGGGCATCGTCCGAAACTCAAAAAGACCAAAAGGGGTTATAAAAGCTGATTTCCTTCTAGCTTCCTCTGTCATTGGGATTTGCCAATACCCTTTTGTCAAATCAATACTGGAGATATATTGAGCTTTACCCTTCCGCTCAAGGATTTCATCTGTCCTTGGCATTGGGTATGCATCAAGTACTGCTATTGCATTGACACGTCTGAAATCCACACAGAGACAAATACTTTTGTCTTTCTTTGCCACGACAACTATAGGAGAAGCCCAAGGGCTCTTTGATGGTTGGATAACCTTGTGCTCCAACATGGTATCAAGCTCTGCCTTCACTTTTTCTTTGAGTGACTGTGGCAATCTATAGGACTTCTGCCTAATAGGTTTTCCACTCACTGTTTCAAAGTCATGTTCTATCTTATCAGTCTGACCTGGAACATCAGTGAATATATGTTCATATTCCTTGAGTAAATTCTGAACCTGATGACGCTGTTCTTCTGACAGCCTTTCGTCTATCTTC
This sequence comes from Maea johnstoni, assembly GCA_963942565.1. Taxonomy (NCBI): domain Eukaryota; kingdom Metazoa; phylum Annelida; class Polychaeta; order Spionida; family Magelonidae; genus Maea; species Maea johnstoni. The sequence continues at coordinate 2,028,042 of OZ012700.1, read as the reverse complement.
ACATCCTTCCAAGTCTCAGTTGCCTTTACAACTGGGCACATTCCTTTCTCTTCTATCAGGTTGTCATCTACGACTTCCATCATGTAAGCTGGGGCTGACCTCTCTTCCACTTTCCGCAACATATTGACGTGAAAGGTTTTCAGCCGCTTCCGGGTAATACCCGTTTTTACTGAATAATCTACAGGTGATACTTTATGAACAACTTCATATGGCCCTTGCCATTCAGCCTGTAACTTGTTTGAAGCACTTGGTAGAAGCACTAGAACCTTCTCTCCCGCCTCAAATTCCCTAACTCTAGCCTTCCGATCATACCAAACTTTCTGTCTAGTTTGAGATTTTGCTAGGTTTGACTGAGCTATTTCTGTAATGTCTGTAAGATTCTTTCTCATCTCCATGACATACTGAACAACGTTTTGCTCCTCTGGCTCTTTAGCCGTCCAGGATTCTTGCAAAACATCAAGTGGACCTCTCACATGTCGGCCATAGAGTAACTCAAATGGTGAAAAACCTGTTGACTCCTGTGGTACTTCTCTGTATGCAAACAATAAGTATGGCAGGTACTTGTCCCACGTATCTGGATCAGAGGCAACATATTTTCTCAACATTGCTTTCAATGTCCCATTAAAACGTTCCACTAATCCATTTGCCATCGGATGGTAGGGGGTTGTTTTCATTTTCTTTATTCCTAAGGCTTTGCATACCTCTTCCATGAGTTGTGAGGTGAAATTTGACCCTTGGTCAGATAACAACTCATCTGGAATACCGACATGGCTGGACATCAACCAGAGTTCATCAGCAATCTTTGAGGCTTCCATACTAGATATTGCAACTGCCTCTGGATACCGTGTTGAATAGTCACAACTCACTAGTGCATAGCGGTTTCCACGTTTTGTTCTGGGTAAAGGCCCGATAATGTCAATAGCGACCTTTCGGAAGGGTACATCAACCGTTGGCACTGAAATTAATGGTGCCTTATCTTTGGACCTTCTCTTTCCTGATTTTTGACATTCAGGACAAGTCCTACAATATTCAGCAATATCTTTGAAAACACCCGGCCAATAATAATTCTTCAAAATTCTGGCCTTTGTTTTCTCCACGCCTAAATGGCCTGCCTGAGGAATGTCATGACCCACTCTCAACACAGTTGGGTGACAAGCCTTTGGTAACACAAGCTGGTGCACTGAAGAGTTTACTAGATCTCTATCCCCAGCCTTCTTTGGAATCCACTTCCTAAAAAGGAACCCCTCCTTCCAATAAAAACAACAGGTTTCCTGCTGAACCTTCTCTGCGGACACTACTTTGTCCCTAATTTCTTTGAGTGAAGGATCACACATTTGCAATGATTTCATCTTTTCTGGTTTGATGCCATACACTTCCTCGTCAGGCAAGTGCACTGGGCAAGGAACATGGGTACCAGGGTCAGTTTCCAATGCTGGTCCCCTTACCTCATCATGTCCTTCAGTTTCCGTACTAGGAACTTCATTCTGTGTGATGGTATCTTGTGCATTATCCCTAGCATCCTTTGAATCTGAATCCACAGATTGATGCCTGTCTTGCACAATAGGGTCATTACTTAAAAGAGGGTTAGCTTTAACCCCTGTCTCTTGCTCATTTTCTGATGCCCTATTTTCTTCTTGAACCCGGTTTTGATACTGCTGGCGAGTAACACATCTATAGGCCATATCAGATGCAGCCAGATCATTACCAAGTAAGACATCTTCAGGTAGGGTATCTAACACACCCACCCGTACATCTCCACTCACATGTTTACTTTCTATATGTACCATAGCAGTTGGTACCTGTCTAGTTGATCCATCAACTAATCGAATGACAATATCCATATCATCCAGATAAGCTTGAGCAGGTACTAGCGAGGCCCTCACCATTGTGTGAGTACAACCTGTATCTCGCAGTAACTGTACCTTCTGCCCATTAATTTTTCCTGGTTCCCTAAACTGACTTAGCCCAGGAGTGGTGTCTTCATCCACACTTAACTGCCTAGAGATATCATTTGTGTGTTTACCTTTGCACACATACCCCGCAGTGGTGGACTTCTCACCTGAAGATTTGTCCTTCCCCTTGTTAGGACAATCTATAGCAATGTGACCTGTCTTATTACATCTAAAACAGCGTCTCCCAGCATCATTTGATGACTTTTCACTGGGTTTTCCCTGGTCATTTGTATTATCTGACTTCCCACGGTTCAACCCATTTTTTTCTTTTTTCTCAATTTTGTGAACAGCTTAATATTGGTCTGCCATTTCGACCATACTTTCCAGAGTCTGGGGGTGTCTTTCCCTCAGCCATACCTGCAGATCATGACCAGCCTTATCAAGTAATAATTCCATAATTACTAATTCCCTTAACTGATCAAACCTGTGGTTTACATCATCTGATTCTAACCACCTATCTGCATAGTTAGCTGCTCTAACACTCTTTAAAAGTTTCATCAATTTGCTGTTTACAATTCCTGAATTTTTTCCGATATGCTTCACCTGTCAACTGATACCGTTGCAAGATAGCATTTTTCACTTTGTCATAGTCACCTGACTCTTCTGCAGACATACGACCATAAGCCTCCATGGCTTTTCCAGATAATAAAGGTGCCAGCCTTGTGGCCCAAGTATCACGTGTCCATTTATGAACATGAGCGAGTTTTTCGAAGGTTCTGAGATAGGCATCAATCTCAGTCTCACCCTCCTTGAACTTTGGGACCTTGGGTCCCTTATAATGGTCCTCATTGTGCAGTGCCACTAAGGGGCTTCCTGCACGTTCTCTATCAAGAGAAAGACGCTCATTTTCTAACCTAAGTCTCTCTGTTTCCTGTCTTAACTCAGCCATTTTAAACTCATGCTCATTGCGTTCCTTATCTCTAGCTAATGCTAACTCTTCTTGCCTGATGAGCATTTCTAATACTCTAGGATCAGTTTGTGTTTATCCCAAAAAGGGTGTTCTCTGTACTGACCTTTTGTCAGAATCAGTAGAAACAACTGGGGTGTCTGCCTGTCTTGACTGTGGCATATCATCCCCACTATCAATCTCATAATTAGTGGCCATGCTGATAAGATGATAATTTTGTTAAACTTATGAATACACTGGTACAATCAAGTTTACACAGGTATATATCTAACCTGACCCTTGGATAGTATTAGTATGAAATAAAGAGCAATAACAGTTACTTCATAAGTTATTCCCTATTCTGACTAATGACCTAAGCACCCAAGCACATACATACAATCAATGTGAGAATAAAAGTTTACAAGAAAGATTTTAACATGCATACTTTGTATGACCTACTATATTTCAAGTAATATTCCATATAATTCCTTATATTGTAAATCCAATAGGTAATGTCAATATATAAAGTTCTTTTCTTGTCCTGAAGTAATCCTCCACACACAACTGTAGTTCTTGCTTGTATTCCGATCAATGTCTGATTTCATCACTATTGTTATATCCTTATCTGGTCACCTGTTCCAGTTTCCTTAGTCCCAGTATCATGGATATCTGTGTGGCCTTGATCGACGAGTGTCCTACACATCAGCTAGCTGATTGAATATTAGTCTTATCAGTGGTTTATGAGGGTTATCATATCCCTCTCCACTTATCTTCGGCAGTTGGCTTAGCCGGGTTTAAGATAGACGGTTTGTCTACCTTAGTAAAGATTTTGATTCCTATGAATCTTTACTCTGCTTTCAGAGTACTTCGCGTGGTGTTGTCAGGTCTCTGAGTAAAGTTGCCTTCCACTTTGGCTGTGTTGTTGGATTCTTTAGTTTTTGTTTTAACTAAATCCCTGCGCTGTCACCAGTGTTAAATTTATGTCCCTTTAGTCCATATATAGTTTTGTACTCCTTCATGTACGAGTACTATAACACAGCTTTCTACGTGGCTCTTAAGGAGATCGAACACTTTCATATAACGTGAACTAATCTTTTAATCAACAGCAACTTAACAACTCAAATGCTTGGTGCGGTCTAACTAGCTTATTACATAGGGTCCTATATATACCCTCTCTCTAAGGGTGTATCATCCCATTTCCAGGTACTATAATTTATTACAATGACTAACCGGATCTTCTTTGTCTTATTATCATTAACGTTATACATTCTTAGAAATAATGATGACTTTCTATCCGGTCAGAGCCTTACCTATACTCTTATCTTAAATGTACTTCCTAACCCATAATAAATCATAAGGCTGTACTCAGTTACAATAGTCTTGCATACTTATACAATATATAGTAATACAACCTTAATGAATACAATTGAATATTAATAACTTCACAAGTATAACAAACATGTTAGCCAGCCTAACCTGTTACAATATATATACATATATATATATATATATATATATATATATATATATATATATATATATATATATATATATATATATATATATATATATATATATATATATAAATATATATATATATATATATATGTATATATATATATATATATATATACATATATATATATATATATATATATATATATTTATATATATATATATATATATATATATATATATATATATATATATATATATATATATATATATATATATATATATATATATATATATCAGTTCCTATCCGTCTCCCAACAAATGTTATGTTTCGGTTTGTACGCTCTATCCCTGTAAAGCATTTTGTTGTATGTGTTTTTTGTTGTACAGTCAATAAATAAACATACATTGACAAAATGACCGTTGCTATTAGTTCTATATTTTAAAGTTCCCCCAATAGATATCCTTGCGCTGATTAACCTGACAAGCCACGTTGTACATGTGACCTCTATTACCGAAACACATTACTCATCTGAACTCCTAGTATATATGATTAATAAGCCACTATGTGCTTAAAAGAAACGACTTTAAATGTGCATTATTCTTTTTAAATTTAGAAAAGGTTTTCATCTAGGAGCTCGTGTATAATGAATCATATCTATATCTTAGATACAAATACGGGAAGCGAAACAAGATGATCTTGTGCAATATATATATATATTCTTTATTGACTGTAGTTTGTGCTACAAAAGGTATATATTATAATAAACAATAGAAAAACAGCAAAAATTATACATATAGAACATAGGAACAGAAATAATAAAACGAAAATACGAGCACCTATATGGTGGTGGTCCTGCAATAAGGCACCTCTGGTAATACGGATACAGATCTCTATTACAAGAGCAAACACCACACTATGCGTTACAAATATACAGGCATTCTAAATATACATCTTGCATAATTCTTAAGAGGGGGCCGGGTCATATACACGAGAGCCAGTCAGGGGTGCAAAAAGCATATTTACCCGACGCCTTTTCTTAACCTTATGCTTCGATTATACATACTAGAGATGTCTGGCGGCAGTAAACCACACTTCGTCCATCTGATCTACATTGAGAATCTCTACAGACTTCCCTAGCGGGATACCCAGTGTGTCGCACCTACCATTCTGAAAAATGGATTCTTCATTACCCCGAATAGCCTGTATCTCATCTAACATAGCAATATTATCCAACTCCTATCACTAAATGAATAATGCATTCATATAATTTCGTCAAGTGACATATCCTTATCGAAGTAGATTTGTGAGTAGATGTTGTGTTTGTTTTACAACTTGTTTAAGAGACTGTCTTTTTGAGACTGGTTTTTGAGTTTTATAGAAGTGTGAAATAGATGGTATTGTTATATATTGTAGCAATCATTTCTAGAGGTGAATTAATGTTAAAGAGGTGAAGTTTATTGTGTATTTTGCTGAAAGTTTAACCTATTGGTTTGTGATGACGACTGTTTAATGTTTGAAGTATTTGTTTGTTTTTATTTTTGTAAGTTGGGTTGTTGATTTCTAAGCTTCCCGATAGCATCTGTTGGCTTTGAGCCATTTACTTTTGTAGCTTTGATACTTATTATTCAGGTTTTATGGGTATTTTGTCCGCTGTTGTTTTTATTGTGCGGATACAGTTCCTGAAATAGTGAAAAGTGATAATTGTGAGCAAGTGCTGGCGGGAAACCTTTTTCCTATTTGCAGGCGATTTTTACATAGACGCAAAGGCAAGTGGTTAAGGCAAAGTCCGAAAATGTGTACAACCCTAAACCTACTTGATATTGTAAAAGATCCAACGGCAAAAACAAGACATTAATCGACCAACTTTACACATACATCAAAGGCACAAAGAAAACAGGAACAATCAAAACCTTTTATTTTTGAATAGTTCTTTATTTCATTCTCCGACATGTCAGCAAGCAAAGTACATCAATTTAATAAAAAAAAAAAATAATATGCAGGAATATTGGTGATTAACGGGCAAATGTACCATCAGAATGATTTAGGTTCAAAATGAGCTTACACAGGTCACCTTTTATATAAGACCTCCCCCGAACCTGTCCTCTTCAGCACTACTCATTTATAGCTTACAGAAGTGACCAGGTAACAGGCCTGCGGCAGCCATATGGGGCATCCATGTATCCCATGATGCACTCTGTTTTTGGCATCGTCTAAGTACCAGCCAGTCTCTTTTAATTGGTATCTTGACGTCTGGATTCAGCCATGTTGGAGCGTTGTTTACTACCTCCTGCCCTAAAACTGTATCCGTTTGTAGCAGTCAGTAGGGGTTGAAAAGCAATCGACAAGGAGGAAGTGCACTGGATATGGGCATGTTTTATTTCCCAAATTCTCATTCTCAAGTTCCCATGTTTCCGTGAAACTATAATACAAAATACAAAAAATACCCTAAGAAAGTGACCCAAAATCAACAATGTCACAATAGTACAGGGTGGTAGGTAATCATAAAACCTTTATCATTCAACTAATAAAGTGTACTTAGTACCATGTAACATTTAAGTAAACTATCAGAAATTAATAACAATAAAGTAAAAATGAACAATAATAATATGTAAAGTACTTCTGAAAGTGCATAGCTGACTCAGTAGACATATATAATAGAGTTTTACCTTTTTAATCCTTCTTGCATTACCCGTGCTTCAGAGTGAGGAAACCAGGTCTTGTTTCAAGCTTTGCATGTGGCAGAATGGCTAGTTAGTTGTGGCCAGTCATGTGACTGGCCAAAGGTGCCCGCCAAACCCTGAAGAGCCACCTAAACCAGTTAGAGTCAGAATAGAGGGCAGCACCACAAGACAATCAGTGCTGCTCTCTGTGTTAAGTGAGATCAACTAAAAATTATATTTCTAATAAAATACATCAACATTCATTACATCGTTTCCCATGATAATAAAGAGCTTTTAATCCAAAACTTGTTTGATTTCCAAGTATACGTTCTAAGTAGTCTGAGCCAAAAATTAAAGGGTTACTTAGTTCAAAATCATTTGGAAACACCGTTTATTTTCTTTTTGATCTAATGAATCTTTTCAGCCAGCTTAGCTTCAATGTTTTATCAAAAAGACAAATGTTATGCAGTTTATAATTAAGGCCACAATGGTGAAAACTAACTGAACAATCAAAATTTGCTACTCATACCATAAACATTCTTTATCAATCTTTAGCAAGCAAGTTTGAAACAGTTGAAACCAACAAAGTGAAAATAAAAAAAGCATCTCTCTTGTTTTAATTTTGGAAGTAACTTTCGTACCGAGGAGTAAGAGTACTTGCTTCCTATGCTAAGAAAATTTGTACTTTGTATTCCTGACCTTCAAAAGGTGAATCATGTGACAACTTGGCATATTTATAACGCAGCATTCCAATGTTTATTGCGTACTTACTGGGAACATTTTGAAAAACTTGCAAGGATCATTTATACGTCATTTCACATATCTTGAAAAGGATTGAAGCTATACCTCTCAGTGTGAATAGACATATTACAAACCAGCATGTCAGTTGAGGGAACTTCACCGTCTTCTTTGGGATTTACAGACAAGGATCTTGATGATGAGTTCTTTTCTCAAATAGCAAAGGCACTTGGGGTGACCTTAGCGTCATGGGAGCAAGGGGCAGGTAACACAGGCCTTACTATGACTACTAGTCTGAGTGATGATATCACCCCAACTGATATGCGTTTGAAAGGAGTATTCAAATTCATTGTAAGGGGTACTAATGAAGTTGGAGAAGAGAAGAGTTTTGAACTAGCTGTGAGATGTAAACTGAATAACTTTGACAACAGTGCCGGATGGGTTGCTATCTATGAGAGGTTTGGAGAGGATGTTTATGATTTGGCGAAAAGATTTGTCCGGACCGGTTTTAATTTTTCCAGAGCATCTGAGTTGGAAGTCCTACTTGCCCAACGAGCAATGAAAGATCCTCTTTTAGCAAAATTTCTACCCAACGTTTATTACACCCGACTAGACAGGGAGAAAGAGCATTTTGTCGTTGTCACAGACTTCATCGATCAGGACAAAATGATGAATTTTAATAACCAAGAAATCAATTATGAAATCTGGGATGACACACTTCGCTTTAAGTGCCTCAAGGAGTTCGCCACATTTCACTCTACTTACCTTGAAAACACTGATGATATAGCAGATGATTTTGGAGATGCCCTTGTAAGGAGCCCCCCTCAACACCTAGCATCTAAAGAATGGTTTCAAACGGTTGTCAATATCAATGCAAAAGCCTTCCCAAATCTGTACACTGCCAAACGATTGGATATCATCAGTAGGTACTTTGACAACTTGCAGAAATTCACTGAGGAGCTGATGGCATATCCAATGAGCTTTGTCCATAATGATGCACACACAGGTAATATAACTTAACTATCCCTTGCAAATTTACATAGACAAGAATAATAAAGACATTTCGAATGGTAGTTGATAATCTGCAAACTAAAACTCAATGCATGGATTTTGGCCATCACGCCATTGAAATCTGGAGCATTGTAAGTTAAGCTGAGTAAGATTCAATCGTTTGTCCTTTGTTAACATGACCTAGTGAAGCGATAATGCATTCAACATAGCCACGTGACATGATTATACAGGCAAACGAGGACACGAATGAGGTCATGTCATATTTGATTCAGGCTGTCATTTTTACGAGACTGACTGAGTTGATAACTAATAAATGAACATAACTCAACATGTTTCTTCTATCATTTAGTAATCTTTCTTTAGCTCTAGGCAATTGAAGATTCGTTTTGCTGGCCCTGTAGTATCTTCAGTAAATCATTTTTAAGCATATACCCTTATGTTATGTTGCTGACAGTGTTGATCTGATTCCAGCAAATCCCTGGCTAAGACGTCATGCAATAGAGGGAAAAGGTGACCTTATCCTGTATGACTGGGAGCTCTGCTGTATCAACGTTCCACAAAGAGATCTGGTTTTCTTCCTGATATGCGTGATTCCTCCTCAGTCTACACTCGAAAGACACATCCAGGTCTTCAAAGCCCATACAGCTTATTACCAGAAACATCTTGTGGAGGCTTTGCAAGGGAGGGACAAATTTCTTATAAATAAGATTAAAGACCGAGACATGTTCGACAGAATTGTTTATCTGCAGATGTTTGAGCTTCTTCTAAATAGGTCCTGTTTATTAGGAGCTCTGCCGAGGCAACATGTACAGGCGACTTTCCTGTTAATGGTTGAAAATGTGTTGTCTTATATTGAAGCCCAGGCAGATGAATATGGCAGCAAATGGTTTTAGGATGTTCTTGTAATACATGATATTGCTAGTGATTTAATGATGCCTTTTCCCAAAGATAAACGCAATTTACAGAGCCTACGATACAATCAGTACTTTCATTCAAGAACACTTCATGAAAGAGATGACATTGACAATTCCTGAATTTTCGAATATGGCATCAACACTTTTATCGAAAAGTATATAGTGTATGAAAGTGATTTGATTTTAATTGAAATTAACACGTCAGAAACTGTTGAGGTGTTCTTTTCTCGGAAACACGCATCTGGGAGGTAAATTGCCTAGAAAATATAATACCAAAGTCGGAACGATGCATATCTCTTTACATCTTGTTAAACGCGGTGAATAAATCTTGCGGAAGTATTTATTCTTCCATCAATTATTGACGACATATCACAACAAAAGCCTCTTAATTGAACTGTACAAATATTGTTCTGTCACGTATTCTTGCTTAGATAGGGTATCTATAGTTGTGATGTTATTTTCAATGTCTTCCAATATTCTCTATAGAAAGGACTTAGAAATGCTGTAGTAAGGTTTGTTCATCCTGACCAAAATGAGAAATTAATGTATAGTAGAAGAGCACATACAGGGGACCTTTTTGGCAATGGTTGGAATTCAGACTGATTATTATGGTACTAAGCTCTTCTAGGATGTTATTGTACATAATCTAACTACTTATTACAATGGGAGAAATCACTAGAATTGAAATGCATGCAACCTTAAGCAAAACATATAATCGAGTAAAAGTTGGGCAACTGCAGCTTTGGTATAGAATGAAGTACATGTAAAGTGCAGTTCAGGTTCATTTACTTTGAATTTGGACATGATCGGAGGCTGCTCAACAGGAGAATGGAAAGGTATTTAGTTCATAAAGCTTTTTGTTTGACGTATAATTTCTGTATATGTATGTTTTTTGCTTTCTGAGCAAGTCAATAAAGTACAATACAATACAAATTGAAAATAAACCCCCTTTAGAATACAATCTCGTTTTACGTGTAAACCCTTTTCCCTATGAGGTATTCATATCTTCGGAGCATACCTAAGCTATCACCGACCAACCTTACATACATACATACAAACATACACACACATATATATATATATATATATATATATATATATATATATATATTTAATTTTAACTTTAACATTTTGCAGCTTGGTAGACTGAAGCAATATGGAATAAACTGTCTTGCCCAAGGACAGACCAAAGTGCCCCGGCCGGGAATAGAACCAGCGACCTACTGATTACTATATATATATATATATACATATATATATATATATATATATATATATATATATATATATATATATATATATATATATATATATATATATATATATATATATACATATATATATATATATATATATATATATATATATATATATATATATATATATATATATATATATATATATATATATATATATATATATATACTGTGTCTCTTTATGGATTATTCTAAGTTCGTTTCCCAACAAAGTTTACGTTTCTGTTTTTATTCTTTATCCATGTAAAGCATTTTGTTGTATGTTTTTTTGTACTTGTTGTACAGTCAATAAATATACATACATAGGCAAAATGACCTTTGCTATGAGTTGCAGTTTCTAAGGTTCCCCCAATATATATCCTTGTGTTGATTAACCTGACAGGCCCATTTGTACATGTGACCTCCATTATAAAAAAAAACATCACTCATGTTATCATATACCCATACATAATGAATAAACCAACAGGTGTTATAAAAGAAAAGGCTTTCAATGCGCATTAGTCAACTTAACCATCTCACTGGGACGCTCTCCACGCTCTCCACAATCTGACAAAATGTTGACAAATCGCCGAAGAGCGTAGTAGAGTCACGGGTGAGCGTAGTGGTGTCCGTAATATCGCCGTGTGGTCGCTATAAGCGCAGTGAGCGCGGGATAATTTGATGCATGTATCAAATAAGCGTAGGGCGATCGTGGCTGTCTTAAAGCGCAGTAGCAGCGCAGTGCGATCACCAACAGCGTCGCGCAAGCTGCGTACGAGCGCAAAGGTCGCACTAACAGCGCATGGAGAGCGTCGCACGATCTTGCACCATCGTGGAGAGGATACACTACGCTCGTACGGCGATGGTACTACGATGGTACCACGATTGAGCTACGCTGCCTACGCTTGTGTTGAGCTTGTACTGCGCTCTCCACACGCTCTGACTGCATTCCATACGATTTGACTACGATCAGAGCACGCCTTTATCACGTTGGCATTACGTTTATCTCGTTTGCGCTGCGCTCTTAGAACGTTTATCCGAGCATGAAAAAGTAAAAAGCAGCTCTGCGCAGGCGCAGGCAGCAAGACAAAACTTCAAAAGCGTGGACAACGGCGATTTGGCATGACTACACGGCGATCTCACGCCGACCTTCAAATCGGCGCATGGTCGTGGAGAGCGGCATGAGTGTGGAGGGCGCGGGTCTCAGTGAGATGGGGGTGGGGGGTTAGAAAGGGTTTTTCATCTAGAAGCTTGTGTATAATGGATCATATCTATATCTTAAATACAAATAGGGAAGCTAAACAAGAAAATCTTGTGCAATTTTATCCAACTCCTATCACTGTTCAAATGAATAACGCATTGACAAATCCTTATCGAGGTAGATTTGGGAGTATATTTTGTGGTTGTTTTACAATTTGTTTAGGAGACTGTCTTTTTGAGACCGGTTTTCTTAGTTTTAGAGAAGTGGAATAGGTGCTATTATTATTTATTGTAGGATTTATTTCTTGAGGAGAATTTTTGCTAAAGAGATGAAGTTCATTGTATATTCTGCTGTTCAAAGGCTCAACTTGTTGCTTTGTGATGACTGTTTTATGTTTGCAGTATTTGTTTGTTTTTATATTTGTAGGCTGGGTTGTTGATTTTCAAGCATCCTGATAGCACCTTTCGGCTTTGATTTTTTTTACTTTTGTTAACTTTGATATTTATTATTCAGCTTTTATGGGTATTTTGTCTGCTGTCGTTGTAATGTGGGGATGCAGCTTCTGAAATAGTGAAAAGTGATGATTGTGAGCAAGTCCTGGAAACCTTTTTCCTACTTGCAAGCAATTTTACTTGATATTGTTTAAGATTTAACAGCAAAAACAAGACATTAATCGACCAAATTCAAACATACGCCAAAGGCACAAAGAAGGCAGGGACAATCGAAACCTTTTAATATTTTAAATAGTTCTTTATTTCACTATCCGACATGTCAGCAAGCAAGATACATAAATTTGATAAAAATATATAATAAGCAGGAATATTGGTGATCAAGGTTTATACAATAATGTTATGGGTATCAATGAAATACAATGATTCAATGACGTGGTATGGATATATTCTTTCCTTTCCTTTCCCTTATTTAATACCAATACTTTTCTTGAAAATAAAAGTTTTTTATGTCATTCTTAAAACTCAATATATGCAGCTTTTTTTTTATACAGCCATGTATTACCTTTTTTTGTTATAAGGATAATGGTATTGATTGGAAGCTCTTTTTCTAAGGTCCCCTACCACTATTTTACTATTTAATAGATTGCACTCAAGCATATCCGGTACTATCATTCAAACGTTCATTTCTGACCATAACATTTTAGAAACTTCACAGTTGAGAAGAATGTGTTCAACTGAATCAATCTCTTTTTTACAGATACCACACACACCAGAATCTTTGATACCCTTTTTATAAAGTCTCTCATTGGTATAGAATCGTTTATGTAATGTGCAGGACTGGATGTACTTTAACCAAGTATCTTTATATTTGGTTTGATGTTTCACAAAGTCATCTGGCAAGACTTGTTGTTTCAATTTCAATGTCAATGCTCTCTTTCTATTTATCAATAATTGTATACGGAATATGCTTAAAGGATTCTTTCATTTTTTTATATAACTTGGAACAACTCTTTTCAGTTAATTTACAAATGTGTTTAGAGAGCTGTTTCCAGGTAAAGCTTCTGCATATAAGGGATATTCTTTCCATTCTAGAAAATTCTTAATTTTGGAAGGAATGAAGTTCTATTTAAGAAAGTTAGTTTTAAGAATTCATCCGTTGGTAAAACATTTCTCATTGGATCAGGAGAGTACCTTATTTAGCCAGTCTCTTTTTAATTGGTATCTTGACGTCTTGGTTCAGCCATGTGTTGTTTATTACCCCCTGCCCTAAAGAAGTATCCGTTTCCCATGATAATAAAGTGCTTTTAATCCAAAACTTGTTTGATCTCCAAATATATAAGTTCTAAGTAGTGTGAGCCATAATTGAAAGCGTTACTTAGTTCAACATCATTTGTAAACACCGTTTATTTCCTTTTTGATCTAATTAATGATTTCAGCGAGCTTAGCTTTAATGCCTTATAAAAAAGACAAATGTTATGCAGTTTAAGCCACCACAATTTGGCACCCAGACCATTACTACTGTTTTATCAAGCAGATTTGAAATAATTGAAAACCCAACAACTAAAATAAAAGCACAAAAACAGGTAAAAAATTCCAATCCACACATTTAAATCACAGAATACTAAGAATCTAAAAAATATATCTAGGTCATGTATCTTTTGACTGCTGTCGACATATTGAGGCCACGAGCGTCCCTCTTGTTTTGATTTTGGTAGTAAAAAATTATCAAATCAGGTGAGCTATCATCCAAATGGCCGTATACGCCGAGTGTCAAGGCTTCACCATCATTTGCATATGCAACCTAGAAGTCTTATAGCCAATGAGAAGGCCGTAACAAAACCCTTGTAGGCCCTGCCCATATATTCAGATGTACAGGGCAAAGTTGGTCTTAGGCGCCATCTATTGAGTATCAGCATTGCTACGTTTGTATCCAGGAGTAAGAGTATATGCTTCCTATGCTAACAAAGTTTTTACTTTGTATTCCTGACCTTTAAAAGGTCAATCACGTGGCTGCAGCATTCCAATGTTTTTTGCACACTTACTGGGAACATTTCAAAAAACTTGCAAGGATCATTTATACGCCACTTCAAACATCTTGAACAGAAGTGAAGCTACACTTTGAAGTGGAAATAGACATATTACAAACAAGCATGTCAGTTGAGAGTACTTCACCGTCTTCTTTGGGATTCACAGAAAAGGATCTTGATGATGAGTTCTTTACGCATGTTGCAAAGTCCCTTGGGATCAGCCTAACGTCATGGGAGCAAGGGGCAGGGAACTCAGGCTTTCATTTGACTAGTGATCTGAGTGATGATATCACCCCAACTGATATGCGTTTGAAAGGAGTATTCAAATTCATTGTAAGGGGTACTAATGAAGTTGGAGAAGAGAAGAGTTTTGAACTAGCTGTGAGATCTAAACTGAATAACCTCGACAACAGCGCTGGATGGGTTGCTATCTATGATAGGTTTGGAGAGGACATCTATGATTTAGCAAAAAGGTTTGTCCGGACCGGTTTTAATTTTTCTAGAGCATCTGAGTTGGAAGTTCTGGTTGCCCGACGAGCAATGAAAGATCCTCTTTTAGCACAATTTCTACCCAACGTTTATTACACCCGACTTGACAGGGAGAAAGAGCATTTTATCGTCGTCACAGACTTCATTGATCAGGACAAAATGATGAATGCTAATAACCAAGAACTCAAATATGAAATCTGGGATGACCAACATCGCTTCAAATGCCTCAAGGAGTTCGCCAAATTTCATTCGAATTACCTTGACAACACTGATGATATAGCAGATGATTTTGTAGATGCCCTTGTAAGGAGCCCCCCTCAACACCTAGCATGTAAGGAATGGTTTCAAACGGTTGTCAATATCAATGCAAAAGCCTTCCCAAATCTGTACACTGCCAAACGATTGGATATCATCAATAGATACTTTGACAACATGGAGAAATTCACTGAGGAGCTGATGGGATATCCAATGAGCTTTGTCCATAATGATGCATACACAGGTATTATCACTTTACCACCCCATGCAAATTTACAAAGACAAGAACAATAAAGAAATTCCCAAAGGTAGTTGATAATCTAAAATCGGAATTCAATACATACAATAGTATATGGCTATTGACCAATTGACGTCTGGAGCATAGCCATTGTCACATATAGAACTACTTAGCAGAATTAAGTCGTACAGCCATCCACCAACAAACACACAAACATACACGTATGTATGTATGTATATATATATATATATATATATATATATATATATATATATATATATATATATATATATATATATATATATATATATATATATATGTGTGTGTGTGTGTGTGTGTATGACTTCATGTCAATCAGGTTTAGTGACACAACTGACCATGGCAGTAGGTTCGATAGACAAAATCCCCTTGGCGTTCTGTATGAGAGTTTATAGGGTTAGTTGTTTGGAAACAAGATAAACCTTCGGTTGTTTCTACCCAAAAATAGGAAGAAATATAGCATAATCCAATTTAAATTGTCCATTCAAACCTCTATTGTTTTAAATATTTTGTTGTACCACCTGTACATTTTAAATGCAAATGAGTTAAAATGTCTAGTTTATAAGTTCTTTTACACCATTTGTGACGACCCTAAGTACACGTATATCTGTCCACTGAAGTCACTATGTCCCTTTAAATCATCCGTTTGGGATGATGCGACCTAGTTTATCCGCTCTAAACGTACAGTGTATTTGTAAAGAAGACACGTACGCTTTTCAATGTGAAACTAAATGCTAGGTAACTATACCTGTCCCGAAACTCAAAAGAAATGCATAGAACTCAGATTAACATCACAGCTGGTTTGTGTGCCTCACAGGTTTTCTAAAATGTCATCGTTTACAACTAGACAGCCATTTCTTTCATTTTCCATAGCCAACAGAGCTGTGTAAAATGGCTGTCTAGTTGTAAAAGATGATTCTTTAGAAATGTTTTTTTTTGGCTAACAGCTGTGCTTTTTGTTCTGTCAAAGTCATCAGAGCTGAGGTCCTGCCTTGGTTACCGAGTGGTCCATTTATTGCAAGGCGGTGCCGCTGATTGTAAAGTTACTCTCACCACTGCCAGGGTTCAAATACCGACTAGGGCAAGTGATAAATTGCCAGTGATTTGGGATTAGGCAGTGGTTTTCTGACACCAATTATAACTGTCTAGTCACGACTTAGCTGCAACATGGCCGAAAACAAGGAGGGACACACAGTAAGGAGACCTTTTATTTTGTTAATGCGGACCACACAGATAGCATGCATCAGTGTAGAATGAACAACTTCAGAGATTTGTATAAATGGAAACTTCCTAACATTTAATAGCAACTCAAGGTATATCTAGCACATGGTTAGAACACAGTGAAAAGAGAGAGAATGACTCAAGTGGAACATCTTTTTTCTTTCTTTCTTTCTTCCCTTCTCCAATTTCTGGAGTCTCACTGCTTTGTCAGGAGTTGGGTTTCATCTGCAGTCCGTACCTAGACTTACTCGCCAGTCCATCCTTAGGCACTCAACACTATAGACTGACGAATCAGTTACTTATGACTAACTACAATTAGTAGACTGGAGATGAGTTAAACCTAAGTACCTCTATTGAGCGACCGCTCAACTCAAAGGAAAAATGAAAAGTGGTCTCTTAAAGGGGTGGTCTCTTCAGAAGGGGTCGGGGGTCTGAGTGAGGCTATGAAAAAACAAAGAATTTCTAACAATGACCAGGTATTGAGCATGTCATGTTTAGCTGCATTTGTTGAAATTACTTCATCAATAATTTAAGATTAAACAACTCCAAAAAAAGGTTGAACTCCAACATTAATTGAGGACCCTCAGAAATGAAATTTTCTTTCAATTTACATATCATTCCATCATTTCATTGTGCTCCAATAGACAAGGCATCTTGGCATTCAAGTGGCCGTTGAATGAAGGGCTATATATATATATATATATATATATATATATATATATATATATATATATATATATATATATATATATATATATATAT
The DNA here is from genome assembly GCA_963942565.1 of Maea johnstoni. Taxonomy (NCBI): domain Eukaryota; kingdom Metazoa; phylum Annelida; class Polychaeta; order Spionida; family Magelonidae; genus Maea; species Maea johnstoni. The sequence continues at coordinate 2,010,503 of OZ012700.1, read as the reverse complement.
ATATAAATATAAATATATATATATATATATATATATATATATATATATATATATATATATATATATATATATATATATATACGTTTTTTATCATTTAGTAATCCTTTTAGTGAAAATTGAAAATTCGCTTAGCTGACATTGCAGTACCTTGAGTTAATCATATGAAAGAGATTAATTTCCTATTACTGACAGTGTTTATTTGATTACAGGAAATCTGTGGCTAAGACGTCATGCAACAGAGGGAAAAAGTGACCTTATCCTGTATGACTGGGAGCTCTGCTGTATCAACGTGCCACAAAGAGATCTGGTTTTCTTCTTGATATACGCAATTCCCCCTCAGTCTACACTCGAAAGGCACCTCAAAGTCTTCAAAACCCATACAGCCTACTACCAGAAACATCTTGTGGAGGCCTTGAGGGGGAGAGATGAGGTGCTCATGAATAAGATTAAAGACAGGGAGATGTTTGATCGTATTGTTTATTTGCAGATGTTTGAGGTTCTTCTAAATAGGTCCTGTTTAGTAGGGGCACTACCGAAACAACATGTACAGGCGCCTTTCCTGTTAATGGTTGAAAATGCCCTGTCTTATATTGAAGCCCAGGCAGATGAATATGGTAGCAAATGGTTTTAGGTTGTTCTCTGCGATTCAATAATGCCACTTTAATGATGACAAACGCAATTTACAGAGCCCACAGTACAGTCAAAAACAGATGCCACCATAGTAACGTTGAATTGTCATATGGATAAATACTTAAATTCAAGATCGCCTCATGGAGGAGATGACATTGTCAATTCCTGAATCCTTGAATATGACACATCGTGTCCTTTATGGCAAACGATATAGTGTATGAAAAAGATTTATTTTTAATTAAAATGAACACGGGCCTGGAAGTTATATTGCATAGAAAATATGATACCAAAGTCGAACGATACAAATCCCCTTTCAGTTACCATTTTATTTACCTCGATGATTAACTATTGCAGAAGTATTTATTCCTCCATTAAGCATGGACGACATGTCACAACAGCAATCTCTTAACCGTACACATACTCTTCCAAGATATGTTCAAGCTTAGATGACATATCCATTGTTGTGATATTATTTTCAATGTCTTCCAATATTCTCCCTAGAAAGGACTTTTCTAGGATGCACAAGTGCATAATGTAACTGCTTATCTTATCTTATAATCTATTGATGTGGATTTTTGTTACGATGGGTATAATCTTAAGAATTGAAATGGCTGAAACCTGTTCAAAGCAAAACATATCATCGAGTAAAAGTTGGACAACTACCACTTAGGTATAAAAGGTGTACTTAAGACTAATTTACTTTGAATTTGAATGTATATATATTATATATTTGTATTTGGAATTTTGCTTTTCGTCACATTTATGCCAAATGTGGCTATTTCGTGACTAGCCAGTTGTATGTGGTTGAGGAAACCGGAGTACCCGGCGAAAACCACCGCCTAATCCCAAGTCACGGGCAACTTTCTCACATACCCAGGCCGGGATTCGAACCCAGGCAGTGGTGAGAGACAGCGTGCAGTCAGTGGCTTAGACCACACGGCCGTCAGAGCAGGCCCTATATATATATACATATATATATATATATATATATATATATATATATATATATATATATATATATATATATATATATATATATATATATATATATATATATATATTTATATATATGTATTTATATATATATATATATATATATATATATATATATATATATATATATATATATATGTATTTATTTTTATATATATATATATATATATATATATATATATATATATATATATATATATATATATATATATATATATATATATATATATATATATATATATATATATATAAATATATTTACATATATATATATATTTATATATATATATATATATATATATATATATATATATATATATATATATATATATATATATATATATATATATATATATATATATATATATATATGTGTGTGTGTGTGTGTGTGTGTGTGTGTGTGTGTGTGTATATACATACACATGAGTTACGATGGCCCATCTTCATTTGACTGACAAGAAAACATATTCAGAAGAGTAATTGATAAGTTCGGTGATTAGCCTGTCATTACCATATTGAAATAAACATAGCAAAACCAAAGTTGGGCTCAGATGGACTCGTATTGGTATGCTTTAATAATTTAGGTTAAGCTGAGTTGAACATGGCTTGACATTTACCATAGTTCCAATTAGCCAGGGCTTGACATTAACCATAGTTCCAATTAGCCAGGGCTTGACATTAACCATAGTTCCAATTAGCCAGGGCTTGACATTAACCATAGTTCCAATTAGCCAGGGCTTGACATTAACCATAGTTCCAATTAGCCAGGGCTTGACATTAACCATAGTTCCAATTAGCCAGGGCTTGACATTAACCATAGTTCCAATTAGCCAGGGCTTGACATTAACCATAGTTCCAATTAGCCAGGGCTTGACATTAACCATAGTTCCAATTAGCCAGGGCTTGACATTAACCATAGTTCCAATTAGCCAGGGCTTGACATTAACCATAGTTCCAATTAGCCAGGGCTTGATATTAACCATAGTTCCAATTAGCCAGGGCTTGACATTAACCATAGTTCCAATTAGCCAGGGCTTGATATTAACCATAGTTCCAATTAGCCAGGGCTTGACATTAACCATAGTTCCAATTAGCCAGGGCTTGACATTAACCATAGTTCCAATTAGCCAGGGCTTGACATTAACCATAGTTCCAATTAGCCAGGGCTTGACATTAACCATAGTTCCAATTAGCCAGGGCTTGACATTAACCATAGTTCCAATTAGCCAGGGCTTGACATTAACCATAGTTCCAATATATATATAGGACCAGAGGACCAGATGTAGGACCAGATGCTAAAGATTTTACTTCCTCTGAATGTAATATGCTTGTTCGAGATTTCTTCCTAACTCCAAAGAAAACATTTTTTTATTTTAAATCATTTTTTATTTTATCCTCCGAATGTCAACATACAAAGTACATAGATGTGTGATGCATGCAGCTGATAATCAATATTAGTGCAGCAGCATGCAAAGAATAAAGCGGTATACAAAAAGTTTTCTGTTATTTCATATAGATATTAGACAAATGTATATAATGTTTATCAAATAGTTTCCCGTTGCCTCTAATATAGTGTTTGTATTTCTCTTGAAAAATAAAAGCTTTTAACATCGTTTTTAACATTAACTATATTAGGTGTCTGTTCTTTTTTCATGGCATTATATATTACTTCCTTTGTGATAAAGATAATTGTATTAATGGCCAGAGCATTTTCTAAATCACCCACAAGTATCCTTCCATTGGAGAGACGGAAGTTCCCTATACCTAATTCAATAATCCAGTCCTTTATCCTGGGCCATCAATGTTTTGAGTTTATTTCAATGTGGCAGAATCCACAGAGGTTCGACGATTTAATACCCATTTTGAACAGTGTTTTGTTAATATAAAATCTGTGGTGTAATGTTCAAAACTGAATATATTTGAGATATGTATCTTTGTATCCTGTGTGATGTTTTATAAAAGACCTTACAAGAATGATAGTTTCTATCTTAATGTTTTCCCTACATTTTAAGACAGTATTGTCCAGAATGTGCTCGAATGAATATTTTATTCTGGTTTACAGTTTAGAGCAACATTTAACATTAAGATTAAATACGACATCAAGAGAACTATTTTTAGGCACCGATTCCGAGTATAGATGAATTTCTTTCCATTCCAAGAATTTTTAATTAAGATAGTCATGAAATTATATTCCAGAAAATGGATTTCGACAATATAGATTCAATCATCTAAATGACTGAACAGTGTCCTCCTCAAGTAAAGGTCCTAATGGTAGCTTGGGGATTGCCCTGGTGGCCTAGTCCTGTAAGGCGTTGTCACTGTCTCTCACCACAGGGCTTGCCCTGACAGCCAAGTGGTCCAAGTCGTTACCACTGACTGATTGCTGTCTCTTACCACTGAGGGCCGACCCTGATGGCCTAGTGGTCTAGGGTGTTGCCACTGACTGATTGTTGTCTCTCACAACTTCGGGCCTACCCTGATGGCATAGTGGTCTAAGGTGTTGTCACTGACTGATTGCTGTCTCTCACCACTGGATGTGTTCGAAAGATGCCAATATGGTTTAGCAGCTGGCTATTCTCTCGACACTTAAAGAAATCTCAGTTTATTTTCCTGAAACTTTGAATGAGTCAAAAACATAGCAGGGCGATCTTTAAAACAACTTTTAATCATGGAGTCATCGACTTAAGTTTTTTTCACAGGCTTTTGAAAAAATCATGCAATGTATGTCACAATCATCTCATTCTCCAGAATTGGTTTCTTTCTAGGCAAAATTCAGAAATACTGACATTGCCTGAATTACGGTTCCGCCATGTTGAAATTATTGTTTTGTTTTTATATTGGAATCATGGCCCCAAATCAAGGAATTCAAGAAACAAGTTTTTAACACAAAAATTAGCTTAAGTCAGAATTGCCCAGTTTAATTTTCACCGAACTTTGTCTAAACTATCTATACAGTGCTCTTAACAAAAGGACGTGAAATAATTGACAGGTTACCAGGTTAGTTCTCGAACCAAAGATGGTACTGGTTTATGAAGTAGGACTTTTTGGTAGATTTTTTTTATAAAGTTGGTACCATAGTTACCCTTTTATGTATACGATATTTTCAAGCAAGGGAACCCCTTTTATGCATATATGAATGATCATACATATCTTAAAATGTGTAAAATCATCAAATTCAATAAATATGATAATCACTTAATCCGAAACATTCATCGTCTCTTAGGATACTTTTTTAGAATAGGCAGATATAGTCATAATAGTACCTATTCAATAAAAAAATCAGCTTTTGTAACAATTTCTTATCAAAATTGGCAGTGTCATCAGGAAAACTATATTGAATTATTTTAGCTTGTTCAATACGCAATAAGTGTCAACAAAGAGTATCATAAGTCTTAATCTCCGCCGGAACACGACTATTAGAAATGCGACAATCCTCTCACTGCAGCCATGTTATGATTCTATTTATATTGCTTTAAGCGGGTTTGTTACCCTCTGTTGCCAGCCGGCTGCACGTCAAAGGGCCTGGCAGTGACCTAGTTAAACTTAGTACATATAATACCCTACAGTTAACAAGGGGGTCAGTACGGGCAGTCTCACTCTCACAACACGTCAACACACAGAACTATGGCTGGTTTCACCAAGAACGATCTCAATGACGACTTCTTCGCCAGAGTGGCACAGTCTCTGGGTATTACCCTGACATCGTGGACAGCTGAGAAAGGGCAGGATGGCTTCCACATGACGAGTGATATGCAGAAAGCGGGGGGGAACCCCGATCTGCGCCTCAACGGTGTCTTCAAGTATACCGTCAACGGGACTGACGACCAAGGCGGAAGAGAAAAGAGTTTTGACGTTGCTGTTCGATCAAAACTCAACAGCATCGACAACAGCGCCGGCTGGGTCGCCTGCTACCAGAGGTTCGGAGAAGAAGTTCACGATGGAGCCAGGCAGAATTTCAGACGTACTATAAATTTTGAAAGGGGCTCCGAGTTGGAGATTCTTGCAGCCCAACAGGCGATGAAGGACCCGGAATTCGCGAGA
>OZ012700.1:1973947-1998947 GCA_963942565.1 Maea johnstoni | reverse complement strand
GGGAGTCCGGGCAGTCCTGTGGCACGATGGCAAACTAGTGGCACTGGACCCTATCCAGGAGGAAGATCTGTGATGAGAGCTCAGAGGGAGTCCGGGCAGTCCTGTGGCACGATGGCAAACTAGTGGCACTGGACCCTATCCAGGAGGAAGATCTGTGATGAGAGCTCAGAGGGAGTCTGGGCGGTCCTGTGGCACGATGGCAAACTAGTGGCACTGGACCCTATCCAGGAGGAAGATCTGTGATGAGAGCTCAGAGGGAGTCCGGGAAGTCCTGTGGCACGATGGCAAACTAGTGGCACTGGACCCTATCCAGGAGGAAGATCTGTGATGAGAGCTCAGAGGGAGTCCGGGCGGTCCTGTGGCACGATGGCAAACTAGTGGCACTAGACCCTATCCAGGAGGAAGATCTGTGATGAGAGCTCAGAGGGAGTCCGGGCGGTCCTGTGGCACGATGGCAAACTAGTGGCACTAGACCCTATCCAGGAGGAAGATCTATGATGAGAGCTCAGAGGGAGTACGGGCGGTCCTGTGGCACGATGGCAAACTAGTGGCGCTGGACCCTATCCAGGAGGAAGATCTGTGATGAGAGCTCAGAGGGAGTCCGGGCAGTCCTGTGGCACGATGGCAAACTAGTGGCACTGGACCCTATCCAGGAGGAAGATCTGTGATGAGAGCGCAGAGGGAGTCCGGGCGGTCCTGTGGCACGATGGCAAACTAGTGGCACTGGACCCTATCCAGGAGGAAGATCTGTGATGAGAGCTCAGAGGGAGTCCGGGGAGTCCTGTGGCACGATGGCAAACTAGTGGCACTGGACCCTATCCAGGAGGAAGATCTGTGATGAGAGCTCAGAGGGAGTCCGGGCGGTCCTGTGGCACGATGGCAAACTAGTGGCACTAGACCCTATCCAGGAGGAAGATCTGTGATGAGAGCTCAGAGGGAGTCCGGGCAGTCCTGTGGCACGATGGCAAACTAGTGGCACTGGACCCTATCCAGGAGGAAGATCTGTGATGAGAGCTCAGAGGGAGTCCGGGCGGTCCTGTGGCACGATGGCAAACTAGTGGCACTGGACCCTATCCAGGAGGGAGATCTGTGATGAGAGCTCAGAGGGAGTCCGGGCAGTCCTGTGGCACGATGGCAAACTAGTGGCACTGGACCCTATCCAGGAGGAAGATCTGTGATGAGAGCTCAGAGGGAGTCCGGGCAGTCCTGTGGCACGATGGCAAACTAGTGGCACTGGACCCTATCCAGGAGGAAGATCTGTGATGAGAGCTCAGAGGGAGTCCGGGCGGTCCTGTGGCACGATGGCAAACTAGTGGCACTGGACCCTATCCAGGAGGAAGATCTGTGATGAGAGCTCAGAGGGAGTCCGGGCAGTCCTGTGGCACGATGGCAAACTAGTGGCACTGGACCCTATCCAGGAGGAAGATCTGTGATGAGAGCTCAGAGGGAGTCCGGGCGGTCCTGTGGCACGATGGCAAACTAGTGGCACTGGACCCTATCCAGGAGGAAGATCTGTGATGAGAGCTCAGAGGGAGTCCGGGCAGTCCTGTGGCACGATGGCAAACTAGTGGCACTGGACCCTATCCAGGAGGGAGATCTGTGATGAGAGCTCAGAGGGAGTACGGGCGGTCCTGTGGCACGATGGCAAACTAGTGGCACTGGACCCTATCCAGGGGAAAAATCTGTGATGAGAGCTCAGAGGGAGTCCGGGCAGTCCTGTGGCACGATAGCAAACTAGTGGCACTGGACCCTATCCAGGAGGAAGATCTGTGATGAGAGCGCGGAGGGAGTCCGGGAAGTCCTGTGGCACGATGGCAAACTAGTGGCACTGGACCCTATCCAGGAGGAAGATCTGTGATGAGAGCTCAGAGGGAGTCCGGGCAGTCCTGTGGCACGATGGCAAACTATTGGCACTGGACCCTATCCAGGAGGAAGATCTGTGATGAGAGCTCAGAGGGAGTCCGGGCAGTCCTGTGGCACGATGGCAAACTAGTGGCACTAGACCCTATCCAGGAGGAAGATCTGTGATGAGAGCTCAGAGGGAGTACGGGCGGTCCTGTGGCATGATGGCAAACTAGTGGCACTGGACCCTATCCAGGAGGGAGATCTGTGATGAGAGCGCAGAGGGAGTCCGGGCGGTCCTGTGGCACGATGGCAAACTAGTGGCACTGGACCCTATCCAGGAGGAAGATCTGTGATGAGAGCTCAGAGGGAGTCCGGGCGGTCCTGTGGCACGATGGCAAACTAGTGGCGCTGGACCCTATCCAGGAGGAAGATCTGTGATGAGAGCTCAGAGGGAGTACGGGCGGTCCTGTGGCACGATGGCAAACTAGTGGCACTAGACCCTATCCAGGAGGAAGATCTGTGATGAGAGCGCAGAGGGAGTACGGGCAGTCCTGTGGCACGATGGCAAACTAGTGGCACTGGACCCTATCCAGGAGGAAGATCTGTGATGAGAGCTCAGAGGGAGTACGGGCGGTCCTGTGGCACGATGGCAAACTAGTGGCACTAGACCCTATCCAGGAGGAAGATCTGTGATGAGAGCTCAGAGGGAGTACGGGCGGTCCTGTGGCACGATGGCAAACTAGTGGCACTGGACCCTATCCAGGAGGAAGATCTGTGATGAGAGCGCAGAGGGAGTCCGGGCGGTCCTGTGGCACGATGGCAAACTAGTGGCGCTGGACCCTATCCAGGAGGAAGATCTGTGATGAGAGCTCAGAGGGAGTACGGGCGGTCCTGTGGCACGATGGCAAACTAGTGGCACTGGACCCTATCCAGGAGGAAGATCTGTGATGAGAGCTCAGAGGGAGTCCGGGCGGTCCTGTGGCACGATGGCAAACTAGTGGCGCTGGACCCTATCCAGGAGGAAGATCTGTGATGAGAGCTCAGAGGGAGTCCGGGCGGTCCTGTGGCACGATGGCAAACTAGTGGCACTGGACCCTATCCAGGAGGGAGATCTGTGATGAGAGCTCAGAGGGAGTCCGGGCGGTCCTGTGGCACGATGGCAAACTAGTGGCACTGGACCCTATCCAGGAGGAAGATCTGTGATGAGAGCTCAGAGGGAGTCCGGGCGGTCCTGTGGCACGATGGCAAACTAGTGGCGCTGGACCCTATCCAGGAGGAAGATCTGTGATGAGAGCTCAGAGGGAGTCCGGGCAGTCCTGTGGCACGATGGCAAACTAGTGGCACTGGACCCTATCCAGGAGGAAGATCTGTGATGAGAGCTCAGAGGGAGTCCGGGCAGTCCTGTGGCACGATGGCAAACTAGTGGCACTGGACCCTATCCAGGAGGAAGATCTGTGATGAGAGCTCTGAGGGAGTACGGGCAGTCCTGTGGCACGATGGCAAACTAGTGGCACTGGACCCTATCCAGGAGGAAGATCTGTGATGAGAGCTCAGAGGGAGTCCGGGCGGTCCTGTGGCACGATGGCAAACTAGTGGCACTGGACCCTATCCAGGACGAAGATCTGTGATGAGAGCTCAGAGGGAGTCCGGGCGGTCCTGTGGCACGATGGCAAACTAGTGGCACTGGACCCTATCCAGGAGGAAGATCTGTGATGAGAGCTCAGAGGGAGTCCGGGAAGTCCTGTGGCACGATGGCAAACTAGTGGCACTGGACCCTATCCAGGAGGAAGATCTGTGATGAGAGCTCAGAGGGAGTCCGGGCAGTCCTGTGGCACGATGGCAAACTAGTGGCACTGGACCCTATCCAGGAGGGAGATCTGTGATGAGAGCTCAGAGGGAGTCCGGGCGGTCCTGTGGCACGATGGCAAACTAGTGGCACTGGACCCTATCCAGGAGGAAGATCTGTGATGAGAGCTCAGAGGGAGTCCGGGCGGTCCTGTGGCACGATGGCAAACTAGTGGCACTGGACCCTATCCAGGAGGAAGATCTGTGATGAGAGCGCGGAGGGAGTCCGGGCGGTCCTGTGGCACGATGGCAAACTAGTGGCACTGGACCCTATCCAGGAGGGAGATCTGTGATGAGAGCTCAGAGGGAGTCCGGGCGGTCCTGTGGCACGATGGCAAACTAGTGGCACTGGACCCTATCCAGGAGGAAGATCTGTGATGAGAGCTCAGAGGGAGTCCGGGCGGTCCTGTGGCACGATGGCAAACTAGTGGCACTGGACCCTATCCAGGAGGGAGATCTGTGATGAGAGCTCAGAGGGAGTCCGGGCGGTCCTGTGGCACGATGGCAAACTAGTGGCACTGGACCCTATCCAGGAGGAAGATCTGTGATGAGAGCTCAGAGGGAGTCCGGGCAGTCCTGTGGCACGATGGCAAACTAGTGGCACTGGACCCTATCCAGGAGGAAGATCTGTGATGAGAGCTCAGAGGGAGTCCGGGCGGTCCTGTGGCACGATGGCAAACTAGTGGCACTGGACCCTATCCAGGAGGAAGATCTGTGATGAGAGCGCGGAGGGAGTACGGGCAGTCCTGTGGCACGATGGCAAACTAGTGGCACTGGACCCTATCCAGGAGGGAGATCTGTGATGAGAGCTCAGAGGGAGTCCGGGCAGTCCTGTGGCACGATGGCAAACTAGTGGCACTGGACCCTATCCAGGAGGGAGATCTGTGATGAGAGCTCAGAGGGAGTCCGGGCGGTCCTGTGGCACGATGGCAAACTAGTGGCACTGGACCCTATCCAGGAGGAAGATCTGTGATGAGAGCGCGGAGGGAGTCCGGGCAGTCCTGTGGCACGATGGCAAACTAGTGGCACTGGACCCTATCCAGGAGGAAGATCTGTGATGAGAGCTCAGAGGGAGTACGGGCGGTCCTGTGGCACGATGGCAAACTAGTGGCACTGGACCCTATCCAGGAGGAAGATCTGTGATGAGAGCTCAGAGGGAGTCAGGGCAGTACTGTGGCACGATGGCAAACTAGTGGCACTGGACCCTATCCAGGAGGAAGATCTGTGATGAGAGCGCGGAGGGAGTCCGGGCGGTCCTGTGGCACGATGGCAAACTAGTGGCACTGGACCCTATCCAGGAGGAAGATCTGTGATGAGAGCTCAGAGGGAGTCCGGGCGGTCCTGTGGCACGATGGCAAACTAGTGGCGCTGGACCCTATCCAGGAGGAAGATCTGTGATGAGAGCTCAGAGGGAGTACGGGCGGTCCTGTGGCACGATGGCAAACTAGTGGCACTGGACCCTATCCAGGAGGAAGATCTGTGATGAGAGCTCAGAGGGAGTCCGGGCGGTCCTGTGACCCGATGGCAAACTAGTGGCACTGGACCCTATCCAGGAGGAAGATCTGTGATGAGAGCTCAGAGGGAGTCCGGGCAGTCCTGTGGCACGATGGCAAACTAGTGGCGCTGGACCCTATCCAGGAGGGAGATCTGTGATGAGAGCACAGAGGGAGTCCGGGCAGTCCTGTGGCACGATGGCAAACTAGTGGCGCTGGACCCTATCCAGGAGGAAGATCTGTGATGAGAGCTCAGAGGGAGTCCGGGCGGTCCTGTGGCACGATGGCAAACTAGTGGCACTGGACCCTATCCAGGAGGAAGATCTGTGATGAGAGCTCAGAGGGAGTCCGGGCGGTCCTGTGGCACGATGGCAAACTAGTGGCACTGGACCCTATCCAGGACGAAGATCTGTGATGAGAGCTCAGAGGGAGTCCGGGCGGTCCTGTGGCACGATGGCAAACTAGTGGCGCTGGACCCTATCCAGGAGGAAGATCTGTGATGAGAGCTCAGAGGGAGTCCGGGCGGTCCTGTGGCACGATGGCAAACTAGTGGCACTGGACCCTATCCAGGAGGAAGATCTGTGATGAGAGCGCAGAGGGAGTCCGGGCGGTCCTGTGGCACGATGGCAAACTAGTGGCGCTGGACCCTATCCAGGAGGAAGATCTGTGATGAGAGCTCAGAGGGAGTCCGGGCGGTCCTGTGGCACGATGGCAAACTAGTGGCGCTGGACCCTATCCAGGAGGAAGATCTGTGATGAGAGCTCAGAGGGAGTCCGGGCGGTCCTGTGGCACGATGGCAAACTAGTGGCACTGGACCCTATCCAGGAGGGAGATCTGTGATGAGAGCGCAGAGGGAGTCCGGGCAGTCCTGTGGCACGACGGCAAACTAGTGGCACTGGACCCTATCCAGGAGGAAGATCTGTGATGAGAGCGCAGAGGGAGTCCGGGCGGTCCTGTGGCACGATGGCAAACTAGTGGCACTGGACCCTATCCAGGAGGAAGATCTGTGATGGGAGCTCAGAGGGAGTCCGGGCAGTCCTGTGGCACGATGGCAAACTAGTGGCACTGGACCCTATCCAGGAGGGAGATCTGTGATGAGAGCTCAGAGGGAGTCCGGGCGGTCCTGTGGCACGATGGCAAACTAGTGGCACTGGACCCTATCCAGGAGGAAGATCTGTGATGAGAGCGCAGAGGGAGTCCGGGCGGTCCTGTGGCACGATGGCAAACTAGTGGCACTGGACCCTATCCAGGAGGAAGATCTGTGATGAGAGCTCAGAGGGAGTCCGGGCAGTCCTGTGGCACGATGGCAAACTAGTGGCACTGGACCCTATCCAGGAGGAAGATCTGTGATGAGAGCTCAGAGGGAGTCCGGGCAGTCCTGTGGCACGATGGCAAACTAGTGGCACTGGACCCTATCCAGGAGGAAGATCTGTGATGAGAGCTCAGAGGGAGTCCGGGCAGTCCTGTGGCACGATGGCAAACTAGTGGCACTGGACCCTATCCAGGAGGAAGATCTGTGATGAGAGCTCAGAGGGAGTCCGGGCAGTCCTGTGGCACGATGGCAAACTAGTGGCACTGGACCCTATCCAGGAGGAAGATCTGTGATGAGAGCTCAGAGGGAGTCCGGGCGGTCCTGTGGCACGATGGCAAACTAGTGGCACTGGACCCTATCCAGGAGGGAGATCTGTGATGAGAGCTCAGAGGGAGTCCGGGCAGTCCTGTGGCACGATGGCAAACTAGTGGCACTGGACCCTATCCAGGAGGGAGATCTGTGATAGATCTGGATTTTAATCTCATTTAACCCTACCGTATCTGCCATAAAGAGCCAGTTAACCCTTCCAATGCTGAGACTACTTTCGTCCAAAGCACAAGAATGCAAAATTCTTGAAAAAACATTGAAACCCTGTCGTCTTGGTATTCATTTGAAAGCTCTCGCCGAGTGCTCTCAGATGAGTACCCATTTGCCAGGGTTTCAGTAATTTTTCGTTTTTTTTGCATCTTTTTGTATTGGCCAAATTAGTCACCAGCAGCATAAGGGTTAAAAAAATATGGAGTAAACCATAGAACTCAATGAAAGCACTGCCTAAAATGATGATGATCTTGTTTACGAAGCGAGAAGCGTTAACCCTTATGCTGCTGGTGGCTAATTTGGTCAATACAGAATGATGCAAAAAACCTAAACATTTTACTGAAACTATGGAACATGAGTACTCAGCAAGACCTATCAAATGAATACCAACATGACTTGGTTTAGATGGTTTTCAAAAATCTTTGAGTCCTTGTGCTTTGGACGAAAGTAGCCTGAGCAGCATTTGAAGGGTTAGATATACACTTTGGCGTCATTTTGCATCATGCAGGGGCTGTATCGTCACTGGCTGGTCATAAATGTTGGAGTAAACTGAAGTACCTGGGGATAACCACCACCTAATTCCAAGTCACTGGTAACTTTCTCACTGGCCTCAAGTAGGATTTGAACTCTCAGATATAACTGAAGTGGGATACTACAGCGTCAATATTTAATTCCTGCACTAAATGCGTGGGCAGCCCGGGCGGGCATAATACATGACCACACGCCTGATTGCCACCCATTTTCCTGGGCATGGATGCATAGATGACCTCAGAGCTGATCATAGTTTTGATTCGCAAGTAATGTGGAACTGTGTTTGGAACTGTTTTTGACATGTTATCCATGGATGTTTGTACAACCAGGAACTGGCAGACATCCAGTCAATTGTTGCAGGAATTGAGTGTCTTTAAAATATGTATTTGATAGTTATAATGAAATTTTCATGTGAGTGGCATTCTTTGCATTAAATCAAGATGGTCAAAACCATTTAAACTCCTGGCTTAATTTTGTTTCATTTATATGAAGGCAGTTTTAAGGGCTTTGGGTATCTCATAAGAAATGGCTCAGATTAAGTCCTTGAGATTTGGCAGTGAGTTCTAATATTTTGGAGAATAGAGCATGGTATACAGGAATATTATCATTATTATTTTTTTTCAGGTCCAGTTTTGAGACTTATGGTCCTTCTTGCAGTAGTTCACTTTTCATAACAGAAAAGTCTTGAAAGTACCAGATTGGCATATCAAAATTTTCTATCAAATCGCACAATTGATGTAAATAAGTAAAGTACCTTTTAGAGGAATAAATGCATAATATGTTGTTACCCTCATTGCATGGGTCATTGTAATAATAGGAGCAGTATGAATGTCATTTTGATTATATATAGGTGTATTGCATGGGTCATAATATTACTTGTCACTCTCACAGATAATTATAATTACTCATGCAACTTATTTGTAATTGTAATGAAATCTGCATTGCATGGGTCATTGTAATAATAGGAGCAGTATGTATGTCATTTTGATTATATATAGGTGTATTGCATGGGTCATAATAATTACTTGTTACTCTCACAGATAATTGTAGTTACTCATGCAACTTATTTATCATTGTAATGAAATATGCATTGCATGGGTCATTGTAATAATAGGAGCAGTATGAATGTCATTTTGATTATATATAGGTGTATTGCATGGGTCATAATAATTAGTTGTTACTAACACAAATAATTTAAATTATATATGCAACTTATTTGTCATTGTAATGAGATGTGCATCACATGGGTCATTGTAATAAAAGGAGCAGCATGTATGATATTTCATTCTTTTGTGCATGGCATGGTTCATCATAGGAATAATTATTCACCATGGGAACAGTTTTAATTACTTGTGAACCACATTTGTCATCGTAATGAAATCAACATCGCATGTGTCATTGTAATAATAGGAGCCGCATGTTTGTCATTTTTATTTTATACACATTGCATGGGTCAGATGATTACTTGTTCATCATGTGAATAGTTTTAATTACTTGTGAACCATATTTGTCATTGTAATGAAATTTGCATCGCATGTGTCATTGTAATAATAGGAGCAGCATGTATGTCATTTTAATTACATTACATCACATTGTTTATTGTAATGACATGAGCATAATTTATGTCATAGAAGGTGTGTATGCATCATGTGTATCATTGTAATGCTGCATCACGGGTCATTGTAATTACTTAAAATCCCTGTGCATCACACAGGTCATTGTAGTTATTCATGCATCGCATGTTTCATTGTAATTTGGCATCAAATGTGATATTGTAATTCAATTTCATGTGAATCACATGAGTCATTGTAATAATATATATGCATCACATATATCATTTTATTTAATTGTTTATCACATAGACTATCGTACCTCACATGTAGATACTCTTATCCTATTGGATAAGAGCCATGTGTTAAAACTGGTGGCTACTTGTGTCTCTGGCAACCAGATATGGGTTCCTTGACAGCGGTCACCATTTGATGTAATGGCTCCTATTCTCAAGGCACCCCTTGAATCGTATATCTACCATTTCATGATCCGCCATATTGTTGATGACCTCTTGCTTTCAATATATATACCCCACTGCAATATCATATCATTTGGGTTAATGTAATTAATTACATGTGCAGCACATGGGTAATTGTAATCAATTGTGCAACACATGGATCATTGTAATCATACGTGGATCACATGGGTCATTGTGATTACATGTGCATCACATGGGTCATTTTAAAAATGTGTGTTTCATGTGTGTCATTGTACTTTTTTGTGAATCATTTTTAATAATGAAATTAGATTGGTATTTATAACCAATTATATTTGTATTATATTGCACCAGGAATCTCTATAATACCGCATGTGCCTTGCACAAATGCCTGACACCTAGCTCATCTCAGGTAAACTATAAGATATGTCCTTCTCAACCTGTGTAGTATTTGAGCTCAATTAAACCTCATTTACATGACATAATATACCATGAATGATGTGCAGGTCAATCAGGTGTATGGATTTGTAGATAGACTTTTGTTAATGATTGAAAGAAAATCAGGTATCTTGTAATGTATTTACTTTATGCAATCAGGTAAACCATGGAAATCTTGCAAAATGGTATTATTTACCATTCGTACCATGTTACTTACCCGGTGGAACATGAATGTTGTGTTGTATAATAATGTTAATCATGTTAACCATGGGTTTCATGTGTTAAATCATGGGAACTATGTTAATTTCTTGCAAACAGTATGTAAACCATGGTAGTCATATGGAGAAAATCGGAATGCATGAATGTTTGGTAAGAAATTTATGTAAATTACCGGTAGGTCTGTCAATAAGTGCATACATATTATATGTATGTTCTGATTTATATACATTTGATAAAGACATACTAATAAATTTATCTATATATACATATATATATATATATATATATATATATATATATGTATATATATATATATATATATATATATATATATATATATATATATATATATATATATATGTATATATATATATATGTGTGTGTGTGTGTATATATATATATATATATATATATATATATATATATATATATATATGTATATATATATATTTATATATATATATATATATATATATATATATATATATATATATATATATATATATATATATATATATATATATATATATATATATATATGTGTGTGTTTGTGTGTGTAAAGTTGACCCAATTTAAGATACAAGTTAAGTATTGCTGTAGATATTCCTTTCCAAATATGGTGGAAAGCGGTTATTTTGTACTGCCATATTTTGTATGATATATTGAAAGATCTGAAGGTTGTCAATATAAACAAATCTATGTCAACAAATCTTATTTTTAGATGCCAAATACATTGCGAAGGGATGACTTGATATTTACACTTATGGCAGTAAATGTTCTACACGGTGTATTATACACTTGAATTGTACGCAAACTGCTGATAAACATGTTAGTAACAACGTTGTACATATCTGAGGAGAAATAAAGCATAGACCAAAACACCAAACTTAAAGATACTGAATTCCTCCCATACACTCAGATTATTTAATATAATTTCCCCCCCCCCCCCCATTTTTGGAAGATTTTCTATTGATGAAGTTATATTTTTCCCTTTAGGGTAGAGTTGCATTCCGTTATGTTATATTGATACTGTGATGAGTTTCAAATTCTTTTTAAATTCATTGTAAGTGTACTCAATGCTGTGATCCTGAATGGACCTCTTCAAATACTTTCCAAATTTTACTAAATATTTGAGGTTTACCTTACCCAAGTATGAATACAACAATGCGCTGGCACTTTAAATGTATATATTTCAAATAGTTTGTTGACTAGCGAAAAGCGAAAAAAATAATTTGGGAAATAAATTTCATTTTGTAAAATATATTGCATATCAGAGATCAAAACCCAACCCATCCCACATTTTTGTGCTGCATATTTCGTTTAATAAAATTAAATGTTGGTGTTCAGGTAAATATACAGTATTCTGTTCTACTAATAAGCATTCCATTTCATATTAAAATATACGTCACTAAATGGATTTTAGTTCTTGATTATTATTTAATTACTACAACATAAATGAACTTTAAAAAGATGTAAAATTTAAGATTTGATATTACTGGTATACAGTTATAAAATGCACATTGTATTTGTTTTAACAGCCCGAAATAAGGATGCGTATGATACATACATACCTCGTTATGTATTCCTAACTGACAGAGCTCCTGCTTCTAGGGAAATTTTGACTTTTTACCAAAGATCTTTTAAGAGTCCAACTAATTTCTTCAGCATTTACATAGATATCGTCAAACATCAGCGTCAGAGAAACCTTGAATATGTACACGTTCTAACATTTCCCTTTTAGGCCACTCCAATTTAATTACTTGTCTTACGAGCTTTTTGTGGACACAAAATACTGTCAGACTGAAAAAAAATAAAAATAAAAGTCGACTTTGGTGTCTTACGGACGAAAGTGGTTTGGAGATTTTCTGTCAGACTCCAAAACAGAAGAAAAAAAAGTGCAAGTTTTAAAGGGGCCCTAAAGGCTCACAAACATATCAGCTTATATGAAAGTTATACACTTCAAGAACAGGATGCTACCATTCTTTTTCTCTCAGTGATCCCGTGAGGGGAGATTTTTGCGTATTGTCATCCTCCAAGACAGCCTCTGCCAGCCACTGGGTATGGGGCGCCGTTTGTAGCATGCACACTTTTGTTGACAGAAGCAAATTTTGTCCAACAAAAGTCACTTTTGTCTGACAAAAGTAATTTTGTCTACGACAAAATTATTTTTGTCAGACAAAAGTTGATTTTGTCAGACAAAAGTTGATTTTGTCAGACAAAAGTTGATTTTGTCAGACAAAAGTTGAATTTGTCAGACAAAAGTTGATTTTGTCTGACAAAAGCAATTTTGTCTTGACAAAAATTGCTTCTGTCAACAAAAGTAATTTTGTCGTAGACAAAATTACTTTTGTCGAGACAAAATTTCTTTTGTGCTACACTTGGCGAGACCACTCGCCAAGTGTTTCATTCAGAATTCTGTCCTAGTGTCGTGACTTATGATTAATAATCATACTCTTCATTATTATGATCTGATGTACAGACTTTAGCAACCCTAACAGCTAACTTTCAGGGTGAATGGCAATTTTCATAGGTACCTCAACATGGTCTTTATTAATCCACTGAGAATAGACTGTGCAGGATTTTGTTAGTTGTGTTACAACTGAGGTTTTGTCTTTTGTCTAGGTCCCTAGGGTAATAACAAAAGTAAGTAAAGGAAAGGGACACACAGGGTAATTGACCTTGTCCAATTGGCATTACACATCTAGACCCCATGGGACACAAGGTAGTAAACATAGGAGGTGACTAGCAGTACTGGGAACAGCAATCATCTTCATTTCCTTAAGTAATTGTGTACATATTCATGAAGATTATAGAAAAGAAATGTCAAGAATACCTTTGGAAGGGGCCTGATAATTTAAAGAAGGAAAGAAGTCTGACAGGTGCACCACAACATGCTATTTAAGCGCCAGCCCTCTGTTTCCACATCTTGACCATCAAATTCATCAACACCTTGAACTTTGTCCATATAATCCACCTGATCACCTTCAGCCGCTCTTGGTTCTAAGTCGTAGGGATTTGCATACCTAAACATCTTGAATGTGATTCAGAGCAGTGAAATATCTACCTCCTAGACAGAGCTACTGGCTTTATCTGATACACCCACTAAGCTGCTTGCCACCCATTTACATAGACTACAGCAGCATGAGTTGACTCAGATCCAAGATGGCGGCTGCCCTGCCTCAGTAGAGGTGCTATTCACTAATTGCAATTTGAGATTTCTCTTTGTGTGGAGCTCTAGGGCTTCTCTGTTTATGACAGATGTTGAGCTATGTTCATGAACTTTCATATAAACCTATGATGTGTTTTTCCCCAAGTTCCCCTTTAAGAATATTCATTGTAAGGGTGATTTAATCAACTACAGGGATTTATCAATGCTGTAGCAGAGCCTCAGATTTGAGGATGTATATCTCCCAGCCTTCAGATTACAGGATTAATTGATTTTATTTAGTTGAGAATAGGCTGTTAGAAACATCTCGCTACCAGTCCTAGTCAGCAGACTCTAAAAAAACTAAAAATAATAAAAAAAACACATTTTTCAACTTTTTTTTTAAATTCCAAAATGGCTCATTTCCAGACTCTGGAGCTCGTAAGACAAGTAATTAAATTGGAGTGGCCTTACATACAATTAAAATCGGTCATTCAACTTGATCATCATTAACTAGATAAATATTCTTCCGATGCGCCAGACTAAAATGGCTTCGCTATGTTGGTTGCTTAATCGTAGAATACTTAATGAAAACATTCGATTTGAAAAATAATTTTCACATCAAAATTCTCATCTCGCTTTCATTTTTTTGGTGATTTCATGCACGATATTCCAGTTGATTTATGCATGAAGCTGGTGCCGCATGACTACGTAAACAACCATTAGCTTTTGAGCAGATTGATACATCATATGAGAAGCGTGTTTTCATTGTTGTATGCCTCGTGCTTCAACATGCAGAACGGCTTAATAATACATGTATTAACAAGCTTAATAAGAATTGGAATTTATATAGCGCTATTTCCTTTCATAAATGTTCAAAAACGCTGCACATCTAGTTTGAGTCATAGGCCACAAAGCCTCAGTGGGCAAGCCTGAAAGGGTATGTTTTGGGACACTTCTTGAAGGCATGCCACGACGTAGAAACCTTCAGGTATTGTGGATTTTAGAGCAATCGAGAATCGCGGTGCAATAGTGGAGAAAGCACAATCTTGAGACAACTCGGTTTCCGATGTCTGATTCAATACACCGTCCGAAGTAGAAATCCTCCTAAACATGCCCATGTAGTATTAATATGTGCCTTTGAAATGCAGACATCCCGAAATATCGTCAATCAGTTTGACAGAAGGCTGATGCAATCGTATTTCAAGGGTGCCTATACCAACCCTATTGAGGTACCGTCGTAAGATTTCTATCTCAATCAATTTTATCCTAATTGTTAGGGGAGTATCAATTGTAGTCCATCTGTGCCTCTATCAGGTTCTCTAATAAATAAAGCATTTGGCTCACATGAGTTACAGTCATTTTTTCACAATAACTATGATCCATTCTGTATTTGATTTAACGAATGGCAATAATAACACTGAGATGTAGTGTAATATACTTTATTGACTGTTTCTTTTTAAACAAACATGTACATAAGTAACGAGATTAATAAATGTAACACACAAATTGCCTGGTAAGAAAAAATATACTGTATTGTGGCTAATTAACCCCAAACCTCAAAATTAAAAAAAAAATCAGTGTTAGATGTGCGTAAAATCATGTAATGCCAAGAGGACGACGGAAACCAAAATTAAATTAGAGCTAAGGTATAGAAAACAAAAACCGACTGAAGTGTTTGTCTCTATAGTGCCAAAAAGTAGACCGGATATCGATCCAATTACACAAACATCATATAAAGAGGGTAATAGAGGTCATGCTCACGTAGACCCTCAAATTAATAAACTAAGATTAAAGTGATAATTAATATGGAAAGTCAGAGAGTAACGGAAAAAAGAGAGCACTATGTGAAATGACAATCTAATTTTCTTTATCAGACAAGTAATATATAGAATATCCCAATTTGTATGGATATTTTTCTTAAGAAACAAATCAGTATTCAAAATACATATTAACCCTTAACACCTTACAAGCAGTGCTGGACAGTAGTGTCCACTTGATTAAGAGCCAAATTTTTCTTTTTATTTCTCGAGTGGCATAATTTGCTCATATTCATCTGCCTGCGCTTCTATATAATTCAAAACACTTTCGATGAATATATCAAAGGCTTTGGGCCTCGTATGTGACGGATAAACGACAAGGAGACAGCCTCGATTGAAAAAGAACTCCAAAACTGCAAAATAAAAAATGCGATTGAAGAGATTTTGGTCGTTCATTTTCTCTAGTAGTGCTTGGTCGTTCCTCGTCCTGAGAGAGTGTATGAGCTGGTACTGGTAGTACTGGACCCAGTGTCTCCACACGCGGAGCTGCTCAATAGGTGTCGCTTCTGGGTGGAACAGGCAGAGAATAGTGTTAGCGAGGTCCGCTTGGGGCGCCTTGATGCAGCACAGCTCCCAGTCGAAAAGGATAAGATCACTCTTTCCTTCTTGGGAGTGCCTCCGCAACCACAGATTCCCTGTAAGATAAACATGAATGATGATAGTATATGGTCGCATCTACGTCCTGAAGCAACCGGGGCAGTGCTGAAAACAGTTTGCTAAGCCTTGGTGGTCAAACGGTCCATCAAAATGAATAGTTTAGTGGTCCATCAGAAAAATTAGGGGTCCATATCCCTTCGATAACAAAAATGGTAGCCACCAGCCAATTCATAACTGAACATTCATTGTTAATTGTTCTAACTTTATGAATTGTGACAGTTATATTCTAATGTAGAAGAAATGTGAAACTGGATGTGATGCTTACTAAATTAATGTGGTCAGAATATTTAACCAGGAACTATATATTTCAATTATATAGTTCCTGATTTGGCCGACTTTCTAAGCAAGTAAACATAGATTTTTACTAGCCCATTCAATTTTTTAGTAGAAGCGGATCGGTGGGCTACTGTCTTTTTTCACCACAGCCGGGGTACAAGCAGGCTCTAATCCTCAGCCCGAACATTTAGTGCAGGAATTACATACCTTTACTGTATACTACCCCGGCAGCTTAAAATGTTGTTAACGCCGGGTGTAAACGACACCATGATTTCTATCACTGTGTATCTTTGTGAATAAAACATCATGAGATATGGATGTTCCATCCACGAGTGATGGAACTTGGTTCTCCCACGATAAAAGGGGGAATATACACGTTTCACCGTATAGTTAGGTAGCTTCAACTTATAGTCTGTCTGACCCAAGCTTGGCTGACCGATTTTTTTTTCTCTTTTTTGTTACAAAAAGTTTGTGTTTGCCATCTAAGCTTGGCAAACCTCTTAGAAGCACTAACTTCTGTATGTATATACCTTCGTTTTGTCTGAACTCCGTAAAATGTTGATTTTGCTCATTAGTTCCCATGATTGTAAAATTTTCCTATTGCGAACAGTACAAATGTGAGTGATCTCGCGTGCAATATTATCATGAGCAACTAATGAGCAAAATCAACAATTTACGTAGTTGAGAAAAAAAATAGGTATAGTGATACTGAACACAGTGATCCTTAGAGGTTTGCCCAGTTTGGTTAGGTAAAACAAACTTTATGTAACAAAAAAGGAGCAAACGGTCAGCCAAGCTTGGGCCAGACAGACTATAGTCAGCAAGAAGCCGTCTGTGCACTAGTTCAATAATGGCAATTCGCGTATGTTGTGACGTGGCCCGTTTGTTTTTCCGAGAAACTGGCGTCCGATCATATACGTGACACTGTCAAAGTGCACGCGCGACATTGTTAGTTCTACTGTTGGAGAACCAAGTGTAAAAAGATAAAATATCTTTATGGGTTATCCATACACAGAGCAGGCCTCTGAGTGGGAGAAATGAGATACCTTTGTACTCGATCTTAGCCAACTTATGTCTGTAACCCCTCGAACTGTCAGAGATCTCTAATAAAAGCGATGTTCGTGAAGTATTCGGGGAGAAATGGTAAGAAGAAACTAAACTACATCCCTCCTTAGAATATTTTTCCTATTCCTCCTCAAACCCGAATTTGAATTTAGAAGTATAATAGATTCATAATATCCATGTCGTGCACATTTATGCCAAGAAGTCTCGTCTGCTTAGCTCAACATTCTCAAACTTGAGGGTAAAGCAGCAATACCCATACATATATTTGATGAAGAGTTCGATGTCAGGTTATAGAAAACAACCCCTCTTCAAGGTTCAAAAGATACCTTAGTTGGAAAGATACTACCACTGTAATCGATGCAGCTATGAACTAATTAACTGAGTGTATATCATCTTTTGCCGTGATACCTGTATGTGCGCTAGGAAGATACCCTACAAATCTAACTTAGCACAGAGCAGTGGTCATGTTTGCGCTACAGATATGCCATGGTTTACATCAGAGAGGTAGATCTGATCTTTGACCGAGTTAATAGATACTACCTGATATCCTGATACATGTATGCACATAGTTGTGATTATCATAAGATCGTGTGATAAGTTTTAGTTAGTAGGAAGATCTCATACTCAGCAATGGGTATCTTTGCGCTACAGATGTGACATGGTAGAAAAAGGTTTTACTTTTTCCAAAAATGTAAGAAAAAATTGATTTTTTCGCACAATTCACAAATAGGGTTGGAAAAATATTTGATTTTTCTGCCTGTCACTTATGCTCTTCCGTAGTTGTGACTTTGGGTCATGTGATAAGCTTTAACTTAGAAGGAAGACATTCCACTCAGCATCTTTGATTTTTTTTTCAGTTTGTCAACTATGCTCTTTCGTAGTTGTGACTGAGATATTAACACTGTGATCTGAGTATTAAATACACATTTGACTGTTCAGGCAAACCCGCAAACCTCGAGCTAAACGTGTGTTTCTTGGCTAAAGTCAAAGTTCACATTTGTCCAAGGTATGTGAGTTTCACGTTACAGTCAACCACAGTTTATCTTGGACAAAATGTTTATAACCTGATCCATTTAAAGCAATGAAACGTTTAGATCGTTCTTCGCGTAACTCGGACATATATGTCCCGTTAACCTTTTCATAAGGTATGTGAGTTTCACGGTACAGTCAGCCCAAGCCTATATGGGACAACAGGTTTATGACCTAACTCATTAGAACTAACAACACGTTAAGGTCGTTCTTCGTGTAACACGGACATTATACATTGCCGAACACATTCTGTCCGAGTTATGCACAATTGTCCGTTTCTGTTGCTGTAATGCTGTATATGCATCGGCGTTGATAAAGGTTTGTTACCCGACGCTTAAAGTAACTTAACCCCACCATGAACTGTACAAGTGGTATTTTTTCGGTCATTTATTTTCGCTATTTTCACGTTCCCCATGACAGCGCTCAAATAACATCCTACTTTGTATATATATATATATATATATATATATATATATATATATATATATATATATATATATATATATATATATATAAATATATATATATATATATATATATATATATATATATATATATTTATATATATATATATATATATATATATATATATATATATATATATATATATATATATATATATATATATATATATATATATATACTAGTATATTATCTAAACTCGCACAAATACCCTCCAGCAGCGCTGTAAAGCGAAAATTTAGCACTCCAAATTAAAGCCATATAAAGTATTGGCGGCTCATGTAAGTCATGTTTGTCCAAAATGTTATGCGAGTTTGCCTATTCATATATATATATATATATATATATATATATATATATATATATATATATATATATATATATATATATATATATATATATATATATATATATATATATATATATATATATATATATATTGCCGTTATACCTGTATGCGCATCGTTGTGCACGAAGGTCATTGGATAAGCTTCCAGCTCGTCAGTAACGGCCTGCAGGTTGTCCAGATAGCCGTGGAGGATTCTCTGACGTTTCTCTGTATACAGAGCGGGGAAGGCAGCCACATTCAGCCTGAGTATGGCTCTGTACCAGGGTTCACATGCCAGGTGATGCCGAGGGTGCCTGATCAGGGCACCCCCAAACCCCCTCTCAACATCACCCGTGTTCTCCAAGTAGTGGGCATGGAAATCAGCAAATTCCTTCAGTAATCTATAGCGTAGATCATCGCTCCATACTTCAATGGCGAATGCTGGATCCCCGCCAACCAAAATATCATCCTGACTGATAAAATCTGAAACAACAACGAATTGTTCTTGTTCGGTGTCCAGGATGGTATGGTACACGTTTGGTACAAATTTGGCCAAGTGGGGATCCTTCATCGCCCGTCGGGCCGCGAGAATCTCCAACTCAGACGCCCTGCTGAAATTTAAAGTGCGTCTCCAATACTGCTTGGCCAGATGATGAACCTCGTTGCCAAAGCGCTCACATAGAGCGACCACGCCATTGCTGTTCTCCTCGCTATTCAGCTTTGATCTTACCGCCAGGGAGAACGATTGCTCGTCATCCTTCTCATCCGTACCCTTTATAGTATACTTGTACACTCCATTCAATGAGCCGGAATGGTGATTCGGTGATTGCACATCTGTCGTCAAATGGTATCCAATATTTTTCGCGCCTTCTTCCCATAATATCAGTTTGAGGCCAATGTTTTGCGCAATCTCTGAGAAGAATTCGTCATTCAAATCTTCATTTACAAATCCAAGTGGCTTTCCATTGGCGGCCATGTTTGCCTAGTTGTGAGGTTATAGGCAAAGTGCACGTGATGTATAATATACAATGGGGTCGAGGCACTCTGCAAGGGCGACGATACCGTCTTCCGGTTGGATTGCTACACGACTAGTATGCGTAGCGGGATCTCTGGGTAGGAGAATGGGGTCGAGGGTGGGGCACAGGCATCTGTAACCGAAAATATAGACCCATAAGAGCAATAAAACGGTGATAAAAGCAGTTTCAAGTGGTCTGTCATGTTTATTTACTATATAAAGAAGACTTCTTCATATAGTAAATAAACATGACAGACCACTTGAAACTGCTTTTATCACCGTTTTATTGCTCTTATGGGTCTATATTTTCGGTTACAGATGCCTGTGTGTGGGAGTACTCGAATTGCAGTTAAAGAGGGTACGTGTCAGGGGTGAACAGGGATTCCCCTGTATCACGGGACTGCCCCGATAGCCAAGTGGTCTAAGGTTTTGGGAAATTGGCTGATCGCTTGCTCTTAACAACACCCGGTTTCAAAATTGCCCAAGACTTGCGCGAGATATCATGGTTTCCGTTACTATTGTTAAGATATAAACTCGCTAGTCACTATTTAGCTTTAATATACCAGAACAAACTTAATTCATGGTATACACATACATACATACATACATACATACACACGCACACACATACACACACATATATATATATATATATATATATATATATATATATATATATATATATATATATATATATATATATATATATATATATATATATATATATATATATATATATATATATATATATGTGTGTGTATGTGTATATATATATATATATATATATATATATATATATATATATATATATATATATATATATATATATATATATATATATATATATATATATATATATATATATATATATGCATGCAACCTATAACCCTTTATTTAACGATAATGACAAAAGGCACCAAACGGTAAGCATGTGTTTGGCCTGTGTGGCAGGCATGATACGAAGCGACCAAGTAGTCGATGTTTACCTAATCTCAGCTGCTCGGATAAAGTGCTGATAAGTCTTATTAAGTCCTATGGTTATCGCTGTGGGAAATCAGCCAATGTAGAATTAAAAAGATCAAATAGCCCATTTGCCATTTATGTATTAAATGCAAACCCACAGGACTGACCACCCTTGTTGTTATCATAAAATGAAACAGCAGTGTAGGGTACTCGAATAAAGAATGGGTTCAAAGGTACGTTGGGTCTAATAGTTCAGTATTATACATTATTATACCTCACGTGAAGATTCTTGATTCTGGGTGGTCAAGGGCCATGGCTTAATCGTCATGATTTCCCCACTCCTTAGTGACAGGCTGTTGTCCTTAACAGCTTATGCAATAATTGAATTATTCACGCCAACATGAAAAAGTTGAATAATTACCGCTAGCTCGAAGGATAATGACCGCTAGCCCGAACACCTACGGAGTTTGCCGAGTGACCTACCGGTGATTTAACAAGGCAGACGACGAGAATTTTTCCAAAATCTCTGGTGTTTGTAATTTTTCCCCCTTTTGTGTTTTGTATTTGTTCCGTATAATAAAACAGATATGACATCCCTGTGGGGTTTCCACCAGGAATAACTTAAAAACACTGGTAAAAACAAAAAATATTTAAGATATGATATTTGGGATAGGCAGTACGCCCTCGAGCGACAATCCTCTCTCGGTGAAGTTATTTCTGGTGGAAACCCCACAGGGATGTCATATCTGTATGTTAGTGCATTGAGTGCGCACCTGAGTCTTTAACAGCTGGAATTGGTCACGTGACTTGATCGTGATTTAGGTCAGTTGTTAATAGTGGGGGAAACTGGGGGATGCGAAGCAAACCATACCGTTTTCCCTTCCAAAGTCACTGGTAACTTTCCCACATGCCAGGCAAGATTCAAAAGCGGGATTTTTGACGCATTGGTCATTACTGGTCAATAAGTATAAGTATAAGTATTTATTTGCCATATTAAAAATATGAAATACACATCACTTACATAAATATAACAACATCAATATACAAATATATAACAACATCAATATACAAAATAATTCAGAAATCAAACTACACCATACACAACAGCATGGATGACGGCACTTTAAATTGTTTGCTCTAATAATGAAAATGACAAGCAGTCCTTGTCGAGTCACACAAGGATATACCACATTTGATAGTTGGTCTACTTAGAAAAAATTCATATCTTCTATCCTACTCCTGTTCTGCTAGCTATTGCTTTCCGGTACATTCTAGATATGGAGTTACCAGATATGCACCAGAAGAACAGCATTTCTTCATCACAGATAGGCGTCAACTTCCTCCCTAATAGATAGTACAAGATATTCGTACTTTCCCCTTCCATTAACACTTTAACATTTGGACAATTGAGAGAAAGCAAGCAGTCAGAGCGCAATTCTCTCACTCTTTAGGACAGCGATATAATAGTGTATGTATGTATCTTAATTGACCCAAACTAATGAAATCGTGAAATATACAATACAACAAAAGAACGGACAAAAAAACAGAATGGAACATTAAAATTACACAGACCTAGAAATAACTGGTTGCGTATACACCCCATTTAGGGAGTAAGTCTATAGTGTTACATTGGATGATCAGCAGAAATCACAAGGTGTTTGGGTAAGTTATGTCATTTCCAAGGGCTTGACTACGTACATACATACCCACCTATCCTCTCCTCTCCGCAACTCAGACCTGATTAATGTTGAATCAAGTTTAATTTGTAAACACGCTATGTCGGTACATTTCATGAAGTCAATTTCATTACGGTATGATAAACCTTTGATTGATCTGTGTAATATAACCATGAACATTGCTTACATCATACGCAGTTTTATTGATACATGTACATACAACTAAAATGCCTTTCATAAAACAGTTGTGCGTATCGTTTCAGAAACAGTGAGTCAGTCATTCTAAAATACTACATGCCGCGATTTATAAAATCATAGCCAAAGTGGCAAATTTCTGCTCCTATCATTATTGGAAAAATTAAAACACCTTTTGACGTATTAACGAAATCAGGTTGTGCGTCAAGTAAAATACAATTGCAGCAATATCAAATCTACACACCTGGTACGTAGCTTTATTGACTACAGCACTCGCCGTAAAAATTCATACAATTGTAATACAAGACAAATAGTACTTATAATAATTGGTTATATACATTGAACGTAAGTATACTGGAAGTGATAAGATATTAATCACACAAAGAAATTAAACAGAAAAATTGAAAAAAAAAAGTAACGGGTAACAGAGATTAACTAAAACACTTAATAAGTACCTAAAACCTAAAACACTTAATAAGTAACTTAAAGGACAAAAGTTATTTTACTGTATTTGTCCATTTAGTATCATTGAGCAACAGGTGCCTATGCAATTATATCGGTTTGCAAATAAAATCTATGTATATGTGTATATGTAAAGGTATGTATATCATATATTTCTCTAAAAACGTAATTAATCAAAATAAATTACTTTCTACAGCCTTAATCTAGTGTTCAAAATTGGCCTCTTTGGTATAATTGGTAATATAGTCACCACAGTACAGTCATAATGTTGTGAAGGTGGTAAACTTTTTTTGAACCAATTTCCTTACCCAATGGGCAGCGCAGCCAGGTTATCATTATAGATCTTTTCAGTTTGTTCAGTACTAAATAGATGTCATATAGACCTTATAAGATATTCTATTTCTTTATTTTGAATCCCCTCTCTCCGAATAGCTTATACATGCAATAGATCCAGTGTTTTCGTTTCCTCCGATGTCTTTTAGTTCGTTCTGGCTTTTGTCTTTATCTAAGGATTCTCCTCTGAAAATATAGAAAAAATCAATAGACATTGAAATTGATAATTTCAAAATGAACAAAAATAGCTTTGGAGGAATAATGCGATTTTGGAATGTACAAGATCCACCAACTAAAGTGATTACAAAGCAAGTTGATATATCCATTCCACTCTCTGTTTAGTATGAAAATGTAAAAACGAACTCGCACTGAGACAGCGACCAATTGTA
Organism: Maea johnstoni; assembly: GCA_963942565.1. Classification (NCBI taxonomy): domain Eukaryota; kingdom Metazoa; phylum Annelida; class Polychaeta; order Spionida; family Magelonidae; genus Maea; species Maea johnstoni. Next base: position 1,974,925 of record OZ012700.1, on the reverse strand, counting down.
CACTGAATTACTATCTTCTTTGAAAGAGGTTTACGTTTGAAAGATTGAATCTCTTTCTCATTCAAAACGAGCATAAGAGCGTTTCAATTAGGATGGATAACATAAAGGAGACGATTATTAATTGAAATGAAACGTGGAGGATATAATAAGCTACAGTGCCGACATTTAATTCCTGCACTAAATGCCTGGCCAGCCCGGGCATAAATCACGACCACACGTCCAATTTTCACCCAGTTTCCTAGGCATGGATGCAAAGATGACATCACAACTGACGAAGTTTTGATTAACAAGGTACATGGGTAACTGATGTGCTTGGCTTATTTTCATTTGACATGTTATCCATGGACAGCCAGGCACTGTCAGACGTCCGGTCAACTGGTGCAGGAATCGAATGTCTGTACTGTACTTACCTAGCCGGTGATTTGAAGAGATTGATGGAATCTTGCAGTGTCTGTGGTAATGGTTTTCCCAGAGTCTCTGGCAGGAACCAGGAAGCCACGCCTCCAAGGAGCCCCATGCCGCCGAATATGAGGAACGGCAGAGGTTTGGAGAAGTCGCCCAGTAGCACGACTTGGGGTGATACCATACTACCTACCCGTGACGTCATGGAGGACGTACCAAGACCTATGCTCCTGAAACAGATAGAGGTGGTAGAATTGTGAGCCAAAACACACATATGCATGCCTGTATGTATGTAGTATGTACGTATATATGTAGGTATGTAGTACGTATATATGTATGTATGTATGTCTATATGTAACTCAATATGTATGTATGTATGTGTGTATGTATGTATGTATGTTTGTGTGCGTGTTTATATATATGTTCATGCATATGTGTATGTATGTACATGTAAAATGTATGTATGTATGTCTGTCTGTCTGTATGTATGTATGTCTATATGTAACTCTATATGTATGTATGTATGTATGTATGTATAATGTCTGTATGCGTGTATGTATGTACATGTATACTGTC
>OZ012700.1:1966247-1973747 GCA_963942565.1 Maea johnstoni | reverse complement strand
GGGCAAGCACTTATGTCAGTGCCTGGCAATTAAACTTTAGTGATGATATTATGAAATATGTGGCAGCACTTGTAAACCAACTATCACAGTTCAATAGTCAAGCAACAATCATTTCTTAAAATGCCACATTCAATAAATATGATAATCACTATAGCCGAAATATTCAGTTTTAGGTTAGATACCTCACCAGGTATAGTACTGAAGGTACAAATTTAATAAAAAAAAATCTGATTTTGTAACCATTCCTTTTCAAAATTGGCAGTGGTGTCAGGAAAATTGTATTAAATTATTTTAGTTTATTCAATACTCAATAGGTGTCATCGGAGTAGAGTATCTTAATACCTTAATCCTTCACAATTTTCAACACATACCACAAAGTTGGGGCCAGTTGACATGGTCTGGCAATTCTTGAGTTCCTCCAAGCAAAGGTCAACGGTCATGTGATCATCTGTGGCCTCGTCCCGGACCCCCCAGCGCATATCCACGACCTGGAACTCGTAGTTCCCCAGACGACGACAGAACGTCTTGAGTTTCGGGTAGACCCTTCGCATCAGTTCGTTCCTCTCCACCACCGTATCTTTGAATGTGGAACTTGTGAAGATCCGAACGACCTTCAAGTTGAGCTGGAACTCCATGGACATGTTGCCGCGCAAGACTTCTTTCACTTGGTTCTGAAATTATATTTGAGAGTTTAATATTGATGATTACTGAAGACTGTGTTAATTTTTGCTGCTACAGGTATGAATGGTTTGATAAGATTTTTTTCAAATATTTCTAGCCATATCTTATTCAAACATGTTATTTGGTTTCATAAGTATCATATTCTTTACACAGTTCCAATGAGGGAACTGATAAAAAGGTGAGCAAATAGGATACAAATATTTTCTTTTAACTCATTTATGCTCACAGCAGTAAACTATTTGAAGGAGAAATGTCTATCAGAACAATATCAACAACTCTCCTTCAAATATTTTTGTAAACCATTCTCAATTTTGAAGATAAGGTTTAAAGTATCATAGGTCCAGACAACAACTACTCAAAGGACTCAAAGTTCTGCAGGAAGTCTCCACATTTGAAGGAGAAATATCATTTAGAACAATATCAACAACTCTCCATCCAATATTTCTGAAAATCATTCTCAATTCTGAAGATATGGTTAAAAGCATCATAGTTCCAGACGACAACTACTGGAGGGACTTTTAAGTTCTGCAGGAAGTCTCCTCACTCACCTGTAGCGTGGCAGGTAGCGCCGACAGTTGTGTTCCGATAACTCGACCTGCTGTTTTAGGGCGACGACCTGAAGTCTTGGGTCGTCCACCCGGGGTCTTGGGAGAAACTATTTTGATTGGCTCCCTGGTCTGACCCAGAGCGTCCTCTGTTTTGATTGGCTCTCCGGCCTGACTCGGAGCGCCCTCTACATTGATTGGCTGTCTGGTCTGGCTGAGAGCGCCCTCTGTTGGGACGGGGCTGTGACGCGGACTTTTTGTAGGTGAAACATTTTCATGGGGTGCAGTTGAATTTGGGCGGCTTCTTTTTCTTTGAGCAATCTAAAAGAACAAAGTAAATCACTGAAAATAGTTGCGGAAACTATAGGAGAATGTCACATGACCGCTGGTCTCCTACCAGCTCAGTGAAGTTAGCTACTTATTTCTTTTTCAATATTCAATTACCCATTCATTTTCACTTACTTATTTGCAGTTACTTCCTTATTCAAAAACAGGTCTCAAAGGATTGATATTTTAACCCTTATGCTGCTGGTGGCTAATTTGGCCAATACCGAATGGTGCAAGAGACCTAAAAATGACTGAAACCCTGGCAAATGGGTACTCATCTGAGACTACTCAGCAAGAGCTTTCTAATGAATACCAATATGACAGGGTTTAGATGGTTTTCAAAAATCTTTGCTTCTTCTTGCCTTGGATGAATGTAGCCTCAGCATTGACAGGGTTAATAATGACACACATAAACTCAGTATTCAGTCAGAAGACTCCCAGAAAGGTATATAGGTCAAATCTATGAAGATATTTATCACTAAAAGCAAAATAAAGGCGAACTTGGATATGACGGACTCAATGGGACCAGGAAAATCGGTCCGTCATATGACAAATCCGTCATATACATATGATACATACAGGTGAACTTGAATATGACAGACTCAATGGGACCAGGAAAATTGGTCCGTCATATGCAAAATCCGTCGTATGCATATGACGAATACTTGATATGCATCGGACTGGGACCAAGCATATTGTCCGTCATATACAAAGATCCGTCGTACAGTGGTCTGTCATATCCAAGTTCACCTGTACTTGATATGCTCGGGACTGGGACCAAGCATATCTTCCGTCATAGTCAAAAGTCTGTTGTTCAGTGGTTCGTCATATCAAGTTAGCCTGTATGATAAATGTTTTGATTTATGTCCCAGGGTGGGGACACTTACTTCACTGCATGGCATTTAACCCATATGCTGCTGGCAGATAATTTGGCCAATATAAAATGATGCAAAACACCTGTAAAAATGACTGAAACCCTACCACATGGGTACTTATCTAAGAGAGCTCAGTGAGAGCTATCCAATGGATACCAGCATGACAGGGTTTAGATGGTTTTCATAAATATTTGTGTCCTTGTGCTTTGGACAAATGTAGCTTCAGCATTGGAAGGAAAAGAAATTCTGCACATTAAGAAATAATGCAGCAATTATTGACTAGGTAAGTACTGTCAGAAAAATCGATACCATTATATATCATTATCAGCAAGGATGGTGCAGTCAGTAATTTGCACCACAGGGTAGGGATAGCTAGTACAAACAACACTCTAACTGCCAAAATAACACGAAAAAACCTCACAAACCCACATTTCTGAAATGGTTTGCAACTATTGACTAGGAGAATATGTTCAACCCTGCTAATGTCAAAAAAAATCATTATCATTGCTCCAGCTAACTCCTCCAATCAGAATGCTTTATTTGTACCATGTGACCACGTGTTATATGCTCATAATGCCCAGGGCCCACCTGCTCAGTAATATTTACATTGCCCGCGGCTCGCTAGATAATGATGTCACCAATAGGTGGCAGCAGCTAAACAGATTTGCCATATGGTATATTTTCACTGATGTCAATGAAAAACAATTTTGACTAGAGTGGCGTAGGTGTTAGTTTGAACCCCGGGGTGGGGTTACCTACTATGATGTGGACCCCTAATACTGCCAAAATGGCATAACAACTTCAAAATTACTCTGATTTCTTAAATAAATTGCAACTATTGACTAGGAAAACATATTTAATCACACTGATGTCAATGAAAATCAATTTTAACTAATGTGGCGCAGGCATTAGTTTGAGCCCCTGGGTGGTGTTACCTACTTTAACTTAGAAGGGCAAAAATGGCATAAAAACCTCAAAATTACCCACATTTCTAAAATGAAAAGCCACTAATGACTAGGAAAATATGTTCAACCATACTAATGTCAATAAAAATCAATTTTTATTGGCATTAGTATGATTTGATATTTTTTCTAGTCATAACTTGCAATTTATTTCAAAAATGTGAGTAATTTTCAGGTTTTTATGCTATTTTGGCAGTTTGAGGGGTCCATGTCAAGTATGTAACCCCTCCCCGGGGCTCAAACTAACGCCTGCATCACTATATCTAAAATTGATTTTTATTGACATTAGTATGGTTAAACATATCTTCCTATAGTTATTAGTTGCAATTCATTATAGAAATGTGGGTAATTTCAAGGTATGCTATTTTGGCAGTATTAGGGGTCCACATCATAGTAGGTAACCCCGCACCTTTCGGTGAATATGGTACTATTCTCTACATGCCCCATTAAGGGTTATGTGACCACTACAAAGGATGCAGGGTTGAATAATGTCAGAGAGAAGAGTTAGAATACTAGAAATACAGGTACCGGTATTCTTCATTAATTACTAGGGAAGTTAAATACGTGAATTAGCTATATCTGAATCTGAGTTCACTATACAGAGTGTATATGGGGTGGCCAAAAGACTATAGCAGTATATCTAGTATATTGTATGATGTGCTACTGCTACAGCAGCACACAATAAGTGAGTCATAAGCTCAGAATTCCGTTAAAAGGTTATATTTAATAAGTACATTTTATGTAAATGATAACCAAATGGGAGAAGGGGCTGCTACCATCGCTGTGACAAGACTAAGAGATGTGAAATGTTTTATTTCATAACACTCCGGCATAGCAATTAACCTCTGTTCATTAATGACTGTAATGCTGTTTGTCAAGGAGAAAGTTGACCCAGATTTATTTGGATACATCCGGGTTGGAATTTTGCCCTCTACGTCAGAGCTATAAAATTATTTTCATCCTGGACACAGGGGCTTGTATCGTTGAGCGCCACTAGCATGTAGTCACAGCCCGTATCAGTAATATAGACTCTATTTCATAGTACCAGCCTCAGACTCGCGAGTGACCACACAACGATACAAGCCCCTGTGATCCTGGATGCATCCATGTTGGAATTCTGTCCTTCACCTCAGAGTTTTAAAACTATTTTTAAGAACCAGACAGTTATTTTAGTTGATGTTTTCAAAAAGGTTTACTCAGTTAAATGAAAATTCCCAAATACAAAGACAACCTGACAAGTTCTTTTCAACAGAGGAAATTGCACTCAGTGACCCTATGGTAACTGAACCAATTATGACAAAATTATTTAAATGAACACTACAACCAAGAGGGAGGCCATCGTGTAGACAGCATCGTTTAGTTGCTAGGCCTTAATAGCATTCTTAGATTATTACTTTTTTACAACTTTAGATCTTTGTGTTAAGGGTCTTTTCTTGTGTCTTGTTCCTTTTTTATCTTTTTTTTTAAATTCTTAGGTGTGGGGTAATCCTCAGTTTGGATCCTTTAAAAGTAAATAAAAAAAATGTGGTCATGGTCTGAAATAGTATGTTTTTATTGTTCCAGCAATGTTTATGTGTGTGATATGCCTGTGTGAATGTGGTCAATTAATCTTTTAATTTTAGTTGTTTGGTTTTGGATTATTTGTTGTAGGTTTAGGGCTGAGCACAAACTTCCCAAATTATAAACAAAACACTAAAAAGATCATGACTACAACCCCATCAAAAACTCTTTTTCAAATATCTATTAATTCAGCTGCTACAGACACTAGAGAAACCGGTTTAAACTAATATCTAAATTAACATTACAGCATAACATGTTCAGTAAAAAGAATTGGACTGAACTTCAGTGTGTGTGACGTCAGTCTCAGTTTAGAATGATATCCCATCACTGCTCTGATCATCCTCCCTATGTATGACAAAATCTCTAGACATCCCAGGGTAGAACTACAATGAATTATTTATCCCTGCCGACTCTGTTGCCCATGATATCATGTTTTTTCCGTAGATAACTATTTTTGACAGGAAAGATCTGCTGTAAAATTACTATGTATTTTTGACATGAAAGAAAAATTGGACAGAACTTCAGTGTGTGTCACATCAATCTTAGTTGTTAGAATGAGATCCCATCACTGCACATGCTCTGATCATCCTCCATTCCCACTACCATATATAGGCCAGCAGCCGAAACATGCATCATTTTTAAATCCATGTTATGTATGACAAAATCTATAGGGTGGCATTCCAGGTTAGTGATATACATTGTAATAAATTATTCTTACCTGCCTTACTTTCATACATGAAATATGATTCTCATAATCTTCTGCCATTAAGGGGCGACAAATATAAACTGTACTTAGAAATTGCATTATTTTCCTTCATAGGATCTGTGGATGAGTAGGGCTTATAGGAAGGTGTATATACTCTGACGAACTAATTTGAATTGCCTGGACTCACAGATTAACTCATCTAATGAGAGAGCCGTGTGTTGAATTAAGCTTCGGACCTGCTGCCAACCCACTTTATAGATGTGCAACATTGTGGAGCGCTGTTATGGTAAAAAGACAACTAGAAGACTCCTTGGAACTAGTTCCTTTTTATTTAGTAGCAGAGGATAGTAACATTACCAGCAGTAGCATAAAAAGTTTAATCACCCCTAAAAGGAATTAGGTGCACAGCAAATATTCGTTTCAACAGAGCGCTGATCATGTGTGAATCAAATCTGTACACCAGCCATTGCTTACACTTATTATGTCATGACATACCTCGTTTTAAAGAGTGTCCTATATACTCTATCGAAAGCAGTCGCAGTTTGTCCATTCATAGAAAATAGAATATAGAAAATTATATAGAAAGTTCACTATGTCCTATGTTCACTTGTATATCTCTGCTCCCACCATCCAAAGGCATTTTGGCATTGAAAGGAGTGGTGCATTTCAGCTGGAAACCATTTGTCATATTATAAGTGATGCTCCAGACAAACACAGCAGCACCCAGGCATATCTTTAACATACATTGTCTGGCACGTATAGAAATATCTTGATAGCAAAACAGTACAGAAAGATAACTGTTACCCATTACATTTAATCAAATATTACTGAAAAGTTTGAAAAAGTTTGCAACCCAAAATTGTTATTTAACAGGGTCAAGTCACTTGGGTGAGTCATGTTCAAAGTTGTTCACAGTTCAGACCAAACACTCCCAGAGCATTTCAAATGCAAATGTAACAACCATCATTCCATTCCAAATCAGTTCATGTCCAAACGCATCCATATGTTTTTTTTGATTATCATTTTTTTGTGTATGCCACTTAGTATAGGTGAAAGCTTGACATCTGTACAGTGAGCTAAATATCATCTATTCATCCTTCAAGCTTTATATGACAAATAGAAATAAAGCTTCACTTTCGGCTAGCACACACAGAGTCATGGAGTCAATGGCGCCCAGACATGAGCAGCCTGCATATAGTACATCGTCTACCATATATAGAAATATCCCATTAACAAAGCAGTGCAATGAAGAATTACTATCAGAGTTGGCATTCCTGCATGGTCAAATATATTTTTCAGATAGTACTGTTCTTGATGGTGTTTTTAAAGTTCTAGACCATATGTGCACTCCGGTGAGAATGGAGGTTATTAATTCCATTCACAAATGAAAAAGCCATTGTAGTCACATTCAATATCATCCCATGCTTTACCACCCGATAGTACAGCGCAGTGTTGCTTGTTACCGTAATTATCAGGTTGTCCTGCATACCAGTGGGTATAGGTGAAAGAAAGGCCACTTTTCGACCAACGAAAATCACCTTCATGAAGGGTATCACTGCCGCCCAGCCAGTGAGAAACGCCTGCGCGAGTTGTTGCAATTGTTGCCATAATGAAGTCATCCTCTTCCTTAGACTCCACCTCCACCAGGTAACCTTGCATGCCCAAGCACTTCTCTCGAGCCTGGTTCCAGCTTAGTTTTGATTGGCTGAAATGATAGCAGGACTCCAGGGAGTAGTTTGGTTGGAACCCATGTGGACAAGCCAGCTGTTTTGCAGACACTTTTCTCAAGAGTTCGTAAATTTCTCGCATCCCTTTGACCAACTCCCTGCTTTGTGGACATTCAT
>OZ012700.1:1958747-1961247 GCA_963942565.1 Maea johnstoni | reverse complement strand
ATGGATATATCAATGCATCGTATCGAAATAATCGAAATCGAAAACAATTTATCAATATATCGAATCGAGAAAAAAATCTAAACAATGACAGCCCTAGGCCTTTTCCTCCTTTTAGGTGCACATGCAGGTAACAGTTTAGTAAAAGATTCGCTAGAAGGGGTATTAGGGGTATTGGTAATCTTCATTATATCTGCACCCCACGGCTGCAACAAGCTTGAACGCTTGCACAGTAAGTGCTTGAATGCGCTTTTTTTTTCATTACGCCATGCCTGCTTGGAAGCTTGAGCATTTCCGTGCCTGGGACTGAAAGCGCAGCCTATAGCAGTGAAAATGTGATCAACAGACAGTTTGTGGCGGTCCCACTTGCAAAGGTCAGTAAACATTGAATGGGAGGTTGGAGAGGCTCAGAAGGCCAGAAGATAAAGTTTGCTGGCTAACCCCACAATATACTCATATTTCAACCATAAACATGTATAAATTTATCAAAATAAGACATGATATCCTTGGGTTTCCTGAGGGGTGCTTTTTAAGGGCTTGGGTGTCCAAAACACACTGCTGGCTAAGACTAAGACTTTTCAGAAAAGTGGGGGTAGCGTTTATTTGGGGTCTGTGCTATTAAATAGAGGAATACTGTAGATGAAAAAATAGGCTTAAAGGACAATTCCACCATGAATAGAACAGAGGCCCAAGTAGTTTCTTATGGTATTCTCTACTTAAATCTAAGTTCCGGCCAGCTACCTTACTGCTAATGACTAATAGTTGCACCAGCAGCCCTGTTAGAGGCTATTTACAGCCTAAAATGGCCGCCCCCAGTGTATGCATTCTGTGTCTGTTAAGGAGGAGTTAAAACAGCAATATACGTCTTGTATGAAGGTTGGCACTGGTGGGAACTTGGATTTAAGTAGAGAATACCATAAGAAACTATATTTGGGCCTCTGTTTTATTCATGGTGGAATTGTCCTTTAAAGTTGGACTTTGGTTTTGAGTCACTTATTCTGTCATATTGCAGCCAAGTCATGACGAATCACTTGTAAGTGATGGAGGTTAAACCAGAGTGCCTGGCAAAAACACCGCCCAGTCCCAAGTCACTGGCAACTTTATCACATGTTTGGGATGGGTTTCAAAACCCAGCAGGTAGAAATTTTGGCCTGATACTCAACCTTGAGTAATCTAGATAAAAAACAACAGTAATGCCAACAGTGTCACAGTAGATATAATCAGAGAAATACATAACCTTGATCCCCAACCCAATAGGCACTGCATGCTAGCACCTAGGGCATGTGCGCCTCAGGTTACGCGGTGTAGCCTGGGGAAGTATTGGTCACGTGATTTTTTTCAGAAAGAGGCTGGCTGGATGTTGCCTGGAATCCAGGCATGTGCAACTGATGGAATGATCTGTGCAGTAAGCATGCAGCAGAGAGACTGGCTGACTGACTGGCTGACTGGGGAATGTCATCCTATCTAGGTCAGATAGGTTGCCAAGGAGATGGGGTCAGCAGGCAGCCAGCCTGGGGTACACAGGATATCTATGCCTCATAGTGGGAGGCAGCGAAATTTGATGATGCATGCTCAGTGACCACTCCCTGTCGTCATACTCTCAGATATAATCTATGAGAAAAATGGCCACATAACATTTGATCTCCAACCCTTCACTTGTCCTGATGGCCATGGTCTTAGACATTGCCGCTGACTGGTTGCTGTCTCTCACCACTGCATTGGTGCGAATCATGGCCAGGACATGTGAGAAGGTGACAAAATTCCTAATTGTATCTTATAGAATTTATAATAGAATACGAGAAACAATTTAACTGAATTATGCTAGAGGAAGTACAGTACAATAAGCCCATGCTCACAATTAGGAGGTATATGAGTAATCATCATTTAGAAATTGAAGCACAAAAGTTTGCGAATAGCTTCCCTACCTTCTCCTCCAGAGAGGTCTTCTGTCGCACCATTTCTACCTCCTTTTTGTGGAGGAAGTTATTTTGATCTTCCTTGTACTGACTGATCACTGCACTGGCTTCCTCCTGAGTGGCCGATCCATCAGAGAGCTGTATGTGCGAAAAAGGTGAACATGTGAGCATAGTCTTAGCCAGCAAAGCTTCTGAGCATGGTCTTAGCCAGCAGGGCGTCTGGGTGTCTTTTTGGACACCCAAACACTTAAAAAGAGCCCCTCAGGACACCCAAATCTTTTTATGTGGAATTTAGAAAAATCTCAATCTCAAGCTTATAATTGAATTCTTTCACCTCCCTATAGTTTCCATGACATAATTCATTGATATCAGTATATTGTGATCCCCCTTAAGAATTTAGACGTCCCAAATTTTTTTAATCCTGGCTAAGACACTGCTTCTGAGCGTCATTTATACACCCAAACCCTCATAAAATCACCCATCAGGGCACCCAAAAATATTTGTGAGGGATTTCTAAATATGTGAATTTCAATCATATGAGCATTGATTTTTTTCCACCTCATTTTGAAATCCATGGCATTTTGTAT
>OZ012700.1:1798747-1953747 GCA_963942565.1 Maea johnstoni | reverse complement strand
TAGAAACAAAATCAAAGTGGAAAAATAATATATTCTTTCCCCCGCAACACTGGTCGCTGTACATATGCCACACTGTTAGGAAATTCGTTTACATTGTATCTTAGAAGACCAACACATGGAATGGAAACCAGCCGGTCAACCTGAACATGCTAGCCTCAACCAGTGTCAATTAATAGTCGCTAATAGGTGCTCTGGGCACCCCCAGCAGGTGGTGGAGATAAGGTTTCTCTGTAATGTAATCGATGCGGGAGCCCTGATTGGTCCTTGTTCCCACGTGACCTCGTGCTGCTGCCTTATCTGCTAGTCCTGGCATGAGGCTAGCATGTAACTATAGGGCATATAGTAATTGGTCTCTCGTTACATATCCATTCTTTTCTTAATCCAAGATTGTATCAATATTCCAAAGATGAATGTTTGGGACCAAGTCAATAACTTATCAAAATAGAGGAACAAGAAATATGTATTCAATGAGACACTTTGAGAGAATAATAGAAATAGAAAGAGAGTCAGAAGAAATACACGCATTAAATCAGGATAAAACGGATATATATATGAGAAAAAATGGGAGAGGTATTTAACAGCCTAGTGCACGCAGAAATAAACGAAAACACAATATACAAAGGCAACAAGGTATAGGTGTGTCATTTTTTCTTTTTCTTTATTTTTTTTACAACAAGACCTCCGCAATGTTTGTGAAAGTATGTCCTAGGAGGCAGGTATTACATGGAAAAACTGTATACCTATGTAGATAATATAACATAAATACTGTATATTTGTTAATATTGTATATTTTATATTTTTGTTCTTGTTTACAAAATTGAAAAAAATAAACGAACTATGGGTTACCCAAAGTTCATAAAAACAAAAAAGGTTTTGGTTAAATCCAATATTGAGAACAGTGCCAGAAACCTTTCCTGCATGTTTGCCACTAGTTTGATGAGGAGGGGCGTGGTGTATGTATTAATTTTGTATTGTACCTATGTATATGGACCACCTGTGTCTGAAATAAAGTATTGAATTGAATTGAATTGAATTAAAATACTTGTATGTAAACATCTTACAATGTCCCGGCCATAGTAATCTCATAAGTCACCTTACTTCATTAATCATTCCCTTACCATTCCTTCAAAAGCAAAGAATTAATTCATACCAGGATAAACATCTTAGTCCGTCTGTAAATGTAAACATAAGATAGAATCATCGAGTCGTTCACTTTGAGACTATAACTCAACTGAGGCAAAAACTTCAGTTGAAACTTGGTAAATATAACTTGGCCTGGCTAACATTTTCACCCCACGCACGTGTAGTGATTCCTTACCATTTTAGTAATAAAACAGACATAGATGTACGACGGTTTCAGATCTACTTCTGACGTTTTCATTTTTTTCTAAGTTATTTTGTGCCATGTCGGGCCGCGCTTATCCTGATTACGCAAAGTGATCTAAGCTCAAATATAGGTTCCAATAGGAGTCGGGTCTTTTAGTTCCGCCGATCGCCACCAGGGATAGCTATGAATATTGTCACCTGGTGGTACTCCTGTATTAAGCTTTATTGTAATAGATAAGACCTTGGATTAAGAAAAGAATGGATATGTAGCGAGAGACCAATTACTATATGCCCTATAGTTACATGCTAGACTCATGCCAGGAGTATCAGATAAGGCAGCAGCGCGAGGTCATGTGGGAACAAGGACCAATCAGGGCTCTCGCATCGATTTCATTACAGAGAAACCTTATCTTCACCACCAGCTGGGGGTGTCCAGAGCACCAAGTATGGCATAATTAGCGGCTATTAGTTGACACTGGTTGAGGCTAGCATGTTCAGGTTGACCGGCTGGTTTCGAATCCACTTGTGTTTGGTCATCTAAGATAAGACCAAGACCAATCAATGATCTGTATTACTAAATGGAGTTCACTGGTTTTTGAATCCAAATCGTATCAAACATAATTCAAGTGAAATATCTGATAGGCTTAATTTGCAAAGATTTCCCGGTTAAACAGTGCTTTAAGTACATGTATATGGTTTGTTGCACGTTTTGAAGCCCCATGTGCGAAGCGCCTGTCGCAATGAGACAGTTGGATATCCCTGCGTATTACCTTGAATTAAGTGGTTGCTCATCTAAGGTATTACTGTCATGTAAAAATATAACGTGATGGGTGCCCCTAAAATACTTCAGTCAGCATGATTTTCCAAAACTCACCACTAATTCAAAAGGAAAAAATCAGAAGCATGAAAGAATACATGTGTTTCGTGAGAGTTTTGTTGCAGAGCTTTCACATCAGGGGACGTAATCTATTTTTTCACAAAACATATACTTTAGGTGAAAAATCTGGAGTATTATTATGTTTTCTCTATTGTTAGAGCAACGATTAAAAATCCTTCGCTGCCAACAGCATTTTTAAGTCCGCGGCTGTTTTTTTTTTTAGTGAAGTCAATAGTTATGATAATTATGTATGATGCAGATATTCTTTCCATACTGCATGTCTCTTTGTCGGCGCACATATGAAATCTAGCAAATCTTTTCACATTTATACAGCGGACAATTTGATAGAAAACTTTTTTTGCTATTTATGATGACATTTTCAAGTTATACTCGAGGCGATTACCGCTTTTCAGCTACCCCTGCTACTTGCAAAAAAATGGATATATTTTTTGGAGCAGGACCGTTACAACCTTAGCCGATGTTTTAAGCAATCTCTTCTACATGAAGATAACAACAATGCAATTATCAATAAATGTTTTAATATCAGAAATAATTTAAAACAAGTGAATTTCATTTTTCTTCTGATGTTTTGTTTAATGGGATATATTTATTTCAATAGATTGCGTTTCTCTTTCAAACAGTGATGGGTTTTACACTTATGTTGGCTGGACTAAAAGGGTTTAGGTGCCACATATGCCTTGTTTGTTAAGAATGACGATCATCAAAATATCAGAGAAATTCAATGCAGGCACTTTTGAATATTACATATATGTATATAAGTGTGTATATATATATATATATATATATATATATATATATATATATATATATATATATATATATATATATATATATATATATATATATATATATATATATATTTATATATATATATATAGCTTTGCCATCAACATTACATCACTTATGAATAACAGATTTTGTAATTGCTATAATGCAAACGTTTTCTCTCTGATCAAAAGATTAACAAACTTATAAAGAAAGAACACAAAAACAAATAACAAGGTGAAACACAACTTTTATTCATACAATTCTATAAATTCGCACCATCACTCTGCAGGTGGTCTAGCACACATACACAATTCAGTTCTAGATAAAATTCATCCTAGTGACTAGATGAAATATTACAGGAATTCTATTCACTCAATCCTTCCATCCATGTCTAACTGCAGAGATGCATGAGTTATCATTACATGAATCTTCACATTGCTGAAGATTAGGAGTGTAGGACAACATATACTGGTTCCTATTAGCCAATCAGAAAGCAGTTCACAGAGTTAGCCAATCAGACAGCAGTTTATAGACTGGTTCCTTAGAGCCAATCAGAAAGCAGTTCACAGAGTTAGCCAATCGAAAAGCAGTCTACAGATTAGTTCCTGTTAGCCAATCAGAAAACAGTTCACAGACTGGTTCCTGTTAGGCGTTAGCCAATCAGAAAGCTGTCTACAGACACAACAACACAAACAATTTTGAAAACCATCCTAACTCTGTCATGTTGGTATTCATTGATAGCTCTCGCTGAGTTGTCTCAGATGAGTACCCATATGCCAGGATTTCTGCAGCATTTTTCATGGGTTTTGCATCATTTTGTATCGGCCAATTTAGCCAGCAGCCGCATAAGGTTTGATATGGCCAACAATTAGTGGTCACAAACATAGTACCAAATCTATCTAAGCCACTGCGTAAGGTATGCTCTCAGCACCAATATGTTTATAAAATAATACTTTAATTTTCTTTTTCCAAGATGGAGAATTAGCGCATCTATAGCATAAAGATCAATAAGAATGGCACTGAACACATTATTTTCCAGTTACCGTAATTCACTAGATGTTCACTCCAGTAACAACAAATTATTCACCCCCTCTTTTCCAAATACAGGGTATTAAAGTTCTGATTTCCCCCGGAAGTGAAGAAACTAGAAATTAATAGTTCAGTCCTCTTTCAAAATTGCCATAGAGAGAATTTGTTGAATTTTAAAGAAATTAATGACCTCGTGAAATTACCACGTTTGCCAAATGCAAGTTTGAAGTAGAGCGAAGATCATAAAAACAAACCTCTATCCTTACCTAATTGGTAAATAGTTCAGACGGATTACAATCTGTCGTCAATTGCACTTGAAATCATTTTGAACAAATTGCCGTCAAGATCACAAATAGGGTAATCTTGAAATTGTTCATTCTTTTCTAAATTCTATTATTTTAATTTGTTATCGGTCGGATGCGTCAATTTTTCATCAATCTTGCTCAAATATTTTGTGGTCTTTTATGTTGATATGACTCTTATATCAAGGCCTGGAAGAAAAAAACAAACCAATCCACATTTTTGAGTATGGAGGTGTTCAAAAAGAACCATCATTCAATAAGAAAAAAAGATTATTTTTACCCTGTATGGAACAATTAGTGAATTACAGTATGCATTTCTTAATAACACTTGTCTGAATTATTCATTTTCAAAATGGCTGCAATGATCCGCATAAATGGAAACAATTTTGAAAAATATCCATTTTTATTATGAAATTTTATCAAAACCAAAATCCTAAAATAATTTGGAATTTACAATTGCAAAGAATAAATGAAAATAAAAGAAAAGTTTTTAAACCTTTAATGAGCTTTGTTACCATAGTTGTTCATCTAACAAAATGCCATCTAGCAAAAACAACAACGAACTTGCCAGAAGCACGGATGTGTATTTTTCAATAGTTATTTTTTTGAACCCACCGGAAATGACTGCAAGGAGCAAAAAGAACCAACTGCTATCACCTGTATATCTTGCAACTCTTTTATATCCAAGCTTACAAAATTAAATCTGGGAATTTATACACAAAAGAAAGTCATAAACTTGGAAAATGATTTTCTTCAACAATTGTGATTATGGGTATTGCATGAAGATGACACTGTCACATCTAAACATATTTCCATAAACACACGCACGAAGAACATAGAAAATAACACAAATATCATAACAACCCATCGATGCTACCAGCCGGCCTCTTTGAAAGGTATTGTCTCAACGATATGATACTTTTTTAAAATACCATATAAATAAATAACAATTTGGAAAATAGACATATACTATATACCATATTTATTTTGTGCAGATAAAATAATGCGCTCGAAATGTAAGCTGCCTTTGATGCACAGTTTTATCATTGCACGCTGATGTTGAACGACAAGTTATCCCATCAGCATGATGTACGATACTAGCATAGGGATCGGATGTCCAAATAATGGCGCACAGTTTGATAAATGTGGCTTCCATGGTTGCGCTAAGTATGCATTATCTACACTGCCACAATATCAACACAGTATACAGTATTGGAAATTTGTTGGCCAGGTTCCTCATTAGTATTTCTCCAATGGTAGTCCACAAAGCAATGCCATTTTCTGTATAAAAATGTGTAGTGTTTAGTAAAACAGCTCGTCCATTGAGGCAAATACAATCTGAAATGTACTTGTCTAAAAGCCCTTTTTCAAAAATTCACTTGCCGGTGGACAAGCAGGCAACTGAGGCAAGTACTTATGTCGGTGCCCATGAAAGTTAACATCAAAATGGTCAGGATGCTTTTTTGCTGCTGAGAGCATTGATTGGGTATATAAGTTACATCAATAAGCAAAAATCTAATGTATAAAAATAAACAACATCCAGCGGAAATGACTAACAGCATCAGGATCAATACCCTGTGATCTCAGCTTAATCAATTGACACTCAGAGCGGCCAAAATTGGCCTGACAATTTGGGAAATATTTCACTTACAGAAGCATTTTCTGAAAAACATTTGCAGGAGAAATGTTTGTCAGAAGCCAAACAACAACTCTCTATCAATTATTTTGTGAACTTTTGGTTTATTACCAAGTTATTTTCAAAAGTACGAGAGTAGCAGACGATCCCTTTTAGACTAACTCTGGGTGTGAATGGTTTACAGTTCATACAAATACATTCGCACACATTATAACAACAAATGACTGCAGCATTCAGACCCCCTAACTATCTGATTACACCCAAGTGTAATCAGATTTTTATTTCTTATTTAAGAACTGAACAAGCACTCAGTACCATATTTGTCTGAACAACCACACAGATCCCTATTGACCGCAACCCCCAGTATTTTCTGAAAATATCTAAAGGGGCAAGCCAGTGGACATTATTATCTTCTGGCCTACTATCAGCTGCCTGGCCTTTTGAATAAATTATCTACTCTCCTGGGTCCCTTAGTATCAAACTTTGCGTAGTGCTTGCGATGTGCTTGTGGTTAGTAAGGATATTGTTCTCCCTTTGTATTGTTAATCACAGTCACCTCGCAAGCACTACATAGAGTTTTATCCTTAGGGCGCCTGATACACATATGAGGAATGTGAAAAAGTTCCTAGTGACTTGAGGAGCAATAAGTATTACAAAGGCATTCTTGATTGCCTCACTATAAGCTCGCAGTTTTGCAGTGTAGACCAACCAGAGGCCACCAGTGCTGTGTATCAATTCTCAATACAATAGTATTCTCCTGAGTTCCCTGTCTCAAGACTTTTTAACAAAATTACTCTTCTGAGTTCCCTGTCAGGATTTGCTACCTTTCATCATAAATAGTTCCTTGTCTCAGACAAGATCTCATTTCGCTCCTGAGTTCCCTGCCTCAGGCTGGTACTCACTTTTACCATCTCAAGTTCCTTGTCTCATCATTGTCTATCACTGAGACACTCCGGAGTTCCCTGTCTCAGGCTTTTGCCCACTTTTAACATCACTAATTCCTTGTCTCTGGTTTGTCTTAATTATAACACTCCTGAGTTCCTTGTTTCAGGTATGTTCTAATCATTATGCTCCGTAGTTCCCTGTCTTGATTTTAAACAGAATCTTTAGGAGAACATTGTCTTGGGAATGAACCTTGACTCTGTAGAGTAAAAAACTCGCTTCTTTTTCCCAAGAACATTAATTGTTTCATTGAAGTTTAACAATGTACAGTGTCATCTAAAACAAGACTTTTGCTCACCCATAGGAAGTTCACAAGTGCAGTTTCAGGCGTGTACATTCTTGTTTGAAAGAGATTGAGGTGGACAACTAAGAAAGCTTTGAGGTGCTATTTTCATGTTGATTTAGAGCAATCTCCCTGATATATTGACAAGTGCACCATTTCAGGCATATATCCTGATCTCCTAGAGTTGTTTCACTGCAAACTTCTTCCAATCTGTGTAAGCACACTGCTTCAGCTTGAAAGGAAAGTTTATTCTCTTTACACCATGAAAAAGTCTCAACATCCCTGGAAAGTTAACAAGTGCACCATTTCAAGCATTAATCTGATCTCTTGCAGGATCACTGCAACCTCCTTGCGAACTCTATAAATACACTGTTTCATCTAGGAAGGAAAGTTGAACTCCCTACACTGTGACTGAGCCTCAACATCCCTGGAAAGTTGACAAGTGCACCATTTCAGGCATGTATCCTGATTTTGTAGAGTTTGAGTTTGAAGCCGAGTAGTTCGGTGAGAACGGCAGAGAAGGCGGAGAGGATGATGACTTTGGTGATGTTGTAGAGTCAACATCCCTGGAAAGTTGACAAGTGCACCATTTCAGGCGTGTATCCTGATTTTGTAGAGTTTAAGTTTGAAGCCGAGTAGCTCGGTGAGGACAGCAGAGAAGGCTGAGAGGATGATGACTTTGGTGATGTTGTAGAGGAACGGATTGGCATTCAGTCCCGAGATCTTGAATGGGCTTTCCAGCTCCTGCAAAAACCAAACAGCTCACACTCAATTTCAAATTATAAAGATTTTTTTTCTGACAGTTTAGCCCAAATCATGACTAGCCGGTTGTAAGAAGTGGAGAAAAAAAAGACAACAGTAACTTTCAAAATTTCAATGATATTTTTTTCTGATATTTTAGCCTAAATCATGAGGTACTTAGATTTCCTCCACCACATGGAACTAGCTAGTCACAAATTAGGCTTAATCTGTCAGAAATAAGTGAGGATAATTAAAATTCTGAAATATTTCAAATTACATTTTCCACAATTGTCCTGACAAGTTTGTGGATATCTTCCTCATAACAGATATCACAGATCTGGTTCTTATTCATCAATATATTTCCATATGGGTGTATGTTACAGAAAATATGTGTGCATAAGTATTACAGATGAAAGTGAATGGATTTGTGTTCGATTTATATTGAAATGGTTAGAGATATTTTTTATATAGTAAGGATACCTCAAAAAAGAATATTAAGAAGTTTTTTTAAAAAGAAATATTAATGTTGTAATACCAAATAACTATATTCCTAGGGACGCGCATCCTTACCTTGAGCAGATCCTCTGCTAACTTGAGGACATTGTTGGAGAGCATCAACTCATCCTTCTTATGCGGCTTCTGCTCCATGTGCAGGTACAGGTTAATCTAAAGGTCAAAGGGCAAAGGTCATCATCATACCAAGGTCACCCAAGGTTAAAACAGCCAGTCTCAAACATTTGTTATAGCTTCATCATCTTATTTATGGGCCATACCAAGAGACCTTCACAAGCGGAAAGTCGCCTTTCTTTGTTTCTTATGCAATTTATAATTTCTGAGAATGAATAAAAAAAACTTCTCCAGGGATTTTTACATAAGAAGTAAAAAAGTCATTGGAAAAGCATATTTTTTGCGCTTACAGGTAAAGGACATTTTTTATCAATACAAAATATTTGTTGTATAAATATGAAGTTTGGGAAGTGTATGATTTGTGAATGGATTCTCTCTCTATAGCCCCCTCTGTCGGTCTGTCTCTCTCTGCCTCTGTCTGTATCTATCCCTCTCTCTCTCTCTCTATCCCTCTCTCTCTCTCTATCCCTCTCTGTCTGTCTGTCTGTCTCCCCCTCTCCCTCCCTCTCTCTCTATCCCTCTCTGTCTGTCTGTCTGTCTCCCCTCTCCCTCCGCCTCTCTCTCTCTCTGCCTCTCTCTCTCTGCCTCTCTCTCTCTTTCTCTCTCTCTCTCTCCGCCCCTCTCTCTCTCTCTCTCTCTTTGCCTCTCTCTCTCTCTCTCTCTCTTTGCTCTCTCTCTCTCTCTCTCTCTCTCTCTCTCTCTCTCTCTCTCTCTCTCTCTCTCTCTCCGCCTCTCTCTCTCTCTCTCACTCTCTCCGCCTCTCTCTCTCTCTCTCTCTCTCTCTCTCTCTCTCTCTCTCTCTCTCTCTCTCTCTCTCTCTCTCTCTCTCTCCCTCTCTCTCCCTCTCCGCCTTTCTCTTTCTCTCCCTTTCTCTCTCTCTCTCTCTCTCTCTCTCTCTCTCTCTCTCTCTCTCTCTCTCTCTCTCTCTCTCTCTCTCTCTCTCTCTCTCTCTCACCTGCTCTGTGATGAGTACAGAGAAGTTCCTGTATTTCTTGTTGATCTTGGTTCCTATTGTCATGAAGCGCAGTATGTAGATCCCGAGAGCCAGGCACCATAGCAACAACTCCCAGTTGCCAAGGTGATCAAGAAAGTTACCAGTGTCCTTCAAAAGCTGAAATATCAAAGGTTTAGTGTCAATATTCTAAAGGACGTCACGCAATGAACAATTTGCAAATATCGCATACAGCATAGTTCACATGCAGGACAATAGATGGCGCTGTAAGGATTAAGGGAGATTCATGCTCTATGTAAGGATTACAGCATTTAAAAACATGGAGCAAAATTTTTGTCAGAATTGATAACAATTCTGTCGACCCTTCTGGGCCTGCAATTTCTCTATAGGTACTCCTATGATACTGTTTTGAATAGAGCATTTTCCAGGATGAAACACTTGAAGTGAGTAAGAAAATAGGAGGCCAAAAACTTTAGAATTGCCAATTTTGGGCTATTAGTTTTCAAATCCTGGCTGAGACCCTGCTGGCCACTGCAGAATAAATGCAACAACTTACCTGTACACAGAGAATGCTGACTAGTGTGACAGCTATAAGGAATGCTGCAGAGACGATCGTGTTGACAGACCTCTGAGGCCCTCGTTTCTTGAGGTACGAGCGCAGGGAGAGCCAGGTCTTGATGTTGCGCACCTTGTTCAGTCTGAAGTGAGGCAGCTCATATTTCTTGGCACGGCGGGAGGAGGTTAAATAACAGAAGTTTTTGGCATAAAGTAGACGCTGAAAGAACAATGAAGAACAGGAATATACAATCAGCACCTTAGGCAGCAAGGGGATGGGAGCGTTCTTTGGACTAACAACCCCATGAAAAATACACATCATATGCATACATACATACGTACCTACATATGTACATACATACACACACATACATCTTATATATTCATGTATCTATCTAAAATATAATATTAAATTATATATATATATATATATATATATATATATATATATATATATATATATACTGTAAATCACTTAAATATGGCGTGAACATTATATAGCGCAATTACGGTACTGCCCTGGATAGCGTGATCTAAGTATAGCGGTGAATGGGAACAGCAGCAGCAAGTTCAATTAAGAATCTAATAAAGACGGGGATTTTATAATAGCGCATATGGGCAGAGCGCTTTTATCGCTATCTTATTGTTCCCGCTATACTTAAGTGATTTACAGTATATATATATATATATATATATATATATATATATACATATATATATATATATATTATGGCGAGTGAACTCAAGATCCAAATCGCTATTTTGAATACAGAACCAAATTCTCTAAAGGGTATGAAAATAGAACACCAGAGACAACTCACTCGCCATATTTGCATATATACGATCTACTCACCTGTTTAAAGGTACGCTCGGCTACAGAGAGGATGAAGAAGAACAGTAAACTGAGGAAAATCCTCTGAAGAGCACAGTTAAGTACAACGACCTGCATCCTGGAAGACAAAATATTATCATAGCATTAAAAAATAACAAGATTTTATCATTAAAGTATCATATTGATCGGGCAGTTGCTGGAAACTCAATCCCAATGACATAAAACAATAGCTGGGCGCCTACTTTTAATTCCCATTGTCATATTTCAGTGCCATTCCAAACATGCAAAAAGCAATTGCAGGACTTTTAAAGTAGGTCTACCTGCATCTCTATGGCAAGCCAAGGTGGTTTGAAATAGGCATTTATAAATATTTATAATTCATTTTTAAATATTTGAAAATATTTTCAAATATTTGAAATTAATTTTAAATATTTAAAATTCATTTATAAATATTAATAATTTAGAATTTTAAATATTTATAAATCATGCTGAATTATAAATATTTAAAAATGATTTTTAAATATTTGAAAATGAATTTCAAATATTTAAAAATGAATTATAAATATATAAAAATGAATTATGAATATTTGAAAATGATGATTATTTTTAAATATTTGAAAATCATTTTCAAATATTTAAAATTCATTTTCAAATATTTATAATTCATTTCTAAATATTTGAAATTCATTTTCAAATATTTAAAATTCAGTGATTTTTAAATATTTATAAATGAATTATAAATATTTAAAAATGAATTTTAAATATTTAAAAATGAATTATAAATATTTGAAAATAATGATTATTTCTAAATATTTGAAATTCATTTTCTAATATTTAAAATTCATTTTTAAATATTTATAATTCATTTTCAAATATTTATAATTCATTTCCAAATATTTAAAAATGAATTATAAATATTTAAAAATGAATTATAAATAGTTAAAAGTGAATTATGAATATTTGAAAATGAATTTCAAATATTTAAAAATAAATTTCAAATATTTATAATTCATTTATAAATATTTGAAATTTGATCTTATTTATAAATATTTATAAATGAATTTCAAATATTTGAAATTCATTTTTAAATATTTATAATTCATTTTTAAATATTTATAAATGAGATAATTTCAAATATTTGAAAATGAATTATAAATATTTGAAAATGATTTTTAAATATTAGAAATTCATTTTTAAATATTTATAAATCATTTTTAAATATTTATAAATGAGATAATTTCAAATATTTGAAAATGAATTATAAATATTTGAAAATCATTTTTAAATATTTGAAATTCATTTATAAATATTTATAAATAGGACCGAAATTCAAATATTTATAAATGAATTATAAATATTTGAAATTCATTTTTAAATATTTGAAATTCATTTTCAAATACAGGTGAACTTGGATATGACGGACCACTGTACGACAGACTTTTGGCTATGACGGACGATATGCTTGGTCCCAGTCCCATGCATATTAACTATGTGTATTTTACCATGCATAGGACGGATTCCGTATGACGGAACTCGGCTACCACGGACCAATATCACGGCACACACGATGCTATTTACTATGTAATTAGCATTGTGTATGACGGACAAACATGTGTCTAGCAGGCAGCTTATTCTCGCCGAGACTAACACATGTGCTGAGTTACGTTCGGCCAGACAGAACTCAGTTCACATTGTCTGGTATTTCTCAGCAGACAAATAAATGTATAATAAAAGTTCAGCCAGGCATATTCTTTCGCTGTTTTGACTTTTATTTATAGATCAACTGAGGTCCCCAATGCAATTAGATACACAATTGCATATGACGGACTAAGTCCATCATATGCATATGACGGATTTTGCATATGACGGACCAATTTTCCTGGTCCCACTGAGTCCGTCATATCCAAGTTCACCTGTATTTATAATTCAATTTCAAATATTTATAAATCACTGATTTATGAATATTTGAAATTGAATTATAAATATTTAAAAATGAATTTCAAATATTTAAAAATGAATTTCAAATATTTAAAAATGATTTCTAAATATTTCTAAATATTTATTAATATTTAAAAATGGTCATTAAAAACCACTTTCGCTTGCCATACATCTCAACACATTATGCACATGGAAAGACAAACGACTGCAGTGCAAAAAGAGGCTCACCATATTTGAAATGAGGTTGTTTTAAACTTTTACTTCTGTATATAGGTTCAAAGTTTCTCTCACAATTTACAGTCTTCAAGTAAAAGGGTCTTCTGTTTTCTTTCTCTCCGAATAGGACTCTCTGGGTTTATTCTCCCCTTTATTTTCTCTCTAGAAAAGGGCACTTTGGGTTATTTCTCTCGGAAAGGGCTCATCTTCCTCTCACAGGATGAAAAATTCTTAGAATCAATTCTCTCAGAAAAGGACTCAAAGGGAGACATTTCTCTAGGAAAAGGACGTACCTCCAAGATTCTCCGACTAGTATGGCTGCGACTTTGTAGAGTCCTGCGATCGAGGTGAAGTTTGCGGGCTTGCCCCACTGGTAGAGGCGGTACAGCATGGGGAATACGGACATGAGACATGTGAAGCACAGGCCCAGGACGATGTAGTCGGAGTTCTGCGGGATCTTGTCGACGCTGTTTATGATCGTCCAGCCGATGTCCATCGCCGTGAGATCAATCTTCTTGCACTCCTGGCCCTCCCAGATCACGCAGCTGATCTTGTCAGAGGTCGGCGGCAGGTTCACACTCGCAGACTGAAAGGAAATACAGAGAAAATATAGCAATTCATTTCAATACCCCCAAAACAGCAGGATGGACATCAGGGACTTAGCTGATCTTGTCAGAGGTCGGCGGGAGGTTGACACTCCCAGACTATAAAGGAAACATGGAGAAAATAAATATAGCAATTCATTTCAATACCTCAAACCTCTTACAAAACGGCAGAGTGAATATCAGGGACTGAGCTGATCTTGTCAGAGGTCGGCGGCAGGTTGACACTCGCAGACTAAAGGAAACATGGAGGAAATATAGCAATTCATTTCAATACCTCAAACCTCTTTCAAAACGGCAAGATGAATATCAGGGGCTTAGCTGATCTTGTCTGAGGTGGGAGGAAAGAAACACAGAAAAAATAGCAGTTCTGAAACAGGGACTTTACCAGGACCTGCCCTACCCAACTTTTGGACAGGCAGTTTCCTGAAAACCTTATTTTTGAACAGGCAAGATTTTCTATAAAGAATTTTCAATTCTGACTTTTTGGAGGTAATAATGAGATATTTTCCAAACAAACTGTCTTTTATGACAAGACTGAAGTACAAATTGCCCTTTTTGACATAATGGGCTATTAAATGCAGTTGGTATAAGGATTTAAAGTAGATTACACAGGTAAAAGTTGACGGGCCCGTACGGCCCCAAACGGGCCCGTTTTCGATCCATCAATATATCTACATTTCAAAAAAAAAAATGATACCAATGTCTTCCGCAGGATTTATACCATGTGACCTGTCGATACATACCCATTAAATCCTACCTCATAATGCCTTACTATAGGTTATTGAATCATGCTTTAACAAGAGTTTATTGCTTTTCATATACTAAGTACTGATCTCTGACCTCTTATATAGATACCATTTGCATGCATCACAATCCCACGCTTTGTAAGTGTCAGTGCAAAATGAATAATGCTTACAATATGAAGATTCTGCTCAATTGATCATTTTGGAGATATTGAATACATAAAACATATCTTTTATTACATTTTCAAAGATTTATTTTAGAAGAAAAAAATTATTTTTTTTGAAAATATTTTGCTTTTTATGAAAAAAATATTGTAAAATATGTTGTAAAATATGGCCAATAGATGTCTCTGTAAACCTGTTATAACGGGCCCGTTACGGCTTGAAAACCCGTAACGGGCCCGTTCGGGCCCATTATTTTGACGGGCCCGTTATAGCGGGCCCGTTACTGATCCGTTATAACGGGCCCGTTACTGGCCCGTTATAACGAGCCCTTAACGGGTTCTGAGCCTGTAACGGGCCCGCTACAGGCCCGTCAAAATAACGGGCCCGTCAATTTTTACCTGTGTAGTAGCTAAATTGGGACGGGCAGAAATTTTGGAATTGCTGTTTTGGACAGGCATTTTTGAAATCCTAGCTAATAACCTGGATACATATATGAGAGTTAGTCACGACTTAGCCGTTATGCGGCAGATAAAGTGACTAAAAACTAAATTGCAAATTCCAAATTATATACATATGTGAGAGCTTGCTTGATTCCAGCCAGATTTGGACAATTAATCAAGGTGAAATTTTCCACCCATTCCCAGCACTAGGCAACATGATGAACACAGAAGGACAAACAACATTGTGTATAGTATATAGATATATACATGAGAGCTTGCTTGATTCCAGCCAAACTGGTTAAGTGATGTGGGATAAGCGGGTGTTTTTTGCCGGATACTCTGGTTTCCTCCAACAGTTACAACTGTTTAGTCATGACTTGGCCGTGATATGGCAGAAAAAGTGATGAAAAATGAAATTCAAAATTCAAAATATAGATAGAGAGCTAGTCACGACTTAGCAGTTATGTGGCAGAAAAAGTGATTTAAAAAAAACAAAAAAAACACAAAATTCCATATATCGATACGTACATGCGAGCTTGCCTGATTCCAGCCGAAGGGGTCCTCCTGTGACGATGATTCCTTATCGGAGGCTTCCCCCGAGGAGCAGGTGCTGGTGCTGGACTCCGAGGAGCTCGCGTCAGAGTGCATGCTGTCCTCCCATTCCAGCTCAGACGTACCGCCCTGCGATATATAATAATAATAATAATAATAATAATAATAATAATAATAATAATAATAATAATAATGATAATAATAATAATAATAATAATAATAATAATAATAATATTGTCATTTGATATTGCGCCCTATCCATATAAACATGCTCAAAGGCGCATTACATTCCATTGTATAAGGATAGATGTTGATATCCACATAGTTAACTCAGACGTACCTCCCTGCGATATATATAACAAAATATACCAAAATTAATTTAAAAAATAATCAAAATCCAAACCTAATGAATTCAACTCACTGAATAAGAAAGAAACAGATTGTGTTTAATAACAAAAATAATCAAAATCCAAATTTTAAAAATTCAACTCACTGTATTAACCCTTCGAATGCTGAGGCTACTATTCGTCCAATGCACAAGGACGCAAAGATCTTCGAAAAAACATCTCAACCTTACCATGTTGGTATTCATTAGATAGCTTGCAATGAATACTATCAGATGAGTACCCACATGCCAGGGTTTCAGTCATTTTTCATGTTTTTGCATCATTTTGTATGGGTCAAATTAGCCACCAGCAGCAGAAGGGTTAAAATCCAAATTTAACAAATTCAACATACTGAATGGAAATAAGCTATAAACAGACAAAAGCAATTTAGATCATAGTTCTAATATTGCTGAAAGAGTGATATTCCTGAAGCCCTTTTTCACTGGACCTTTTTCCATAAAGCAAATTGCAAGGAAGCTGCTTGGCATATAATCATGGGACTATTTTAATCTCATTTTACCTCCAAATGGTCCTGATGGGCTGGGCTGATGAATCTGTGAGTGAGTTGATGGTAGGGATGTCATGGATATCCCTTTTTTCACTTCGATTGATTGCTATAATCTTTCTGATACATCGTTTTGATTTGATACGCCGTGTCTCGGCCATATGCCTGAGTAAAGTACACAATCCCTTTCAATTTATCTTACAAAAGCCATAAAGAACACTTCAATATTTAGTCTAGAGTTCTACTTTGCATTAGTTCAACAGAAAAATGTGTAGAAAAAGTATATTTTTTTTATTAATTAGCATACGCAATTTGGGGTAGAGAATATTGATTATTTCGATTCGATAACCAAACTTTCGATTCGATTTAATTGACAAAGTGAAATTAGCGATTTATCGATTTGTCGACCATTAATGACATGCCTAGTTGATGGATGTATCTGTCAAAATTTAGCATCTACTCAAAGAAGAAACTAATATGTGTCTGTAGCGCCTACAGGGAAGACATTTTTCATTCTAAATCATCTTTTGAAGATCTGATTATATTATCTAACCTTCACTACCAGTGTTAGTATACAAAGGCTGTTATTATTCCTTCAATCTAGAGAGACAGAATTTAAGATAAGCATCCATGAACTTAAACCGTTCCAATACAATAAAATACAGTATGTTCCACTTACCAAACACACTTGTATTGTTTATTTGGAATCAATAATTATTTGGAATCAATATATATATATATATATATATATATATATATATATATATATATATATATATATATATATATATATATATATATATATATATATATATATATACATATATATATATACATATATATATATATATATATATATACATATATATATACATATATATATATATATATATATATATATATATATATATATATATATATATATATATATATATATATTTATATATATATATATATTCTTCTAGGTATGAATCATTTTAACTTTAACACAGGGGTCTTTTAAATGTAGGAAAATTCACTCTAGAGATAAACTCGTGAGGTAGAGATGTGGTTTTGTGACACAATACACATGTTTTATACTGACTAGCCGCCCCCAACATTCACATTGCCATGCTCTCCAATGTTGCAGACCTCTGAAAAGAGATGGCGCCACCAGACCTGTGACACTATTTTTCAAAAAAAAACACTGCAAATTCACAACTTCTAGAAATAAGAAACCCCTATGTCCCATCTTTAGAAAATGGTGGAGGAGAGCATGGTGGCAGCAGAACTTATCAACACTATGTGGACAATAACTAGAGCATTTCCTTGACTGACTATAAATGTCGCCGTTTTTGCCTGCAAACAATATTTTTTACAATTTTCCAATGCATGTGGTATCATGCATTATGGATGTCTAAGAAAAGCTAGCGTAATGTATGATTTGATGCTATAAGTAATAAATCAAGCAAACTCTTTAAATTTGTAAATTCCAAACTTCTATATATCTGTCCATTATGTAAGTTACCTCATCACAAAATCTGCAAGCATTTGTCAGTTATGTCACACAAAATTATAAAAACAATGATCACGCAAAAAATAATCAGTATCACACTAGAGTAAAAACCAACCCCACAAGAACTATCCTATGAATATGAGACCAGGTCAGTTTGAAGAGGGTTATCTAGTGGGTGAGAGTCATAAACCAGGAAAGTAGTTTAATCACCAGAGAGACAGTTCAGTCCAAGATAGAGATTAGGTGTTAAGGTCCATAAAATCACCAATTTAAAGATGGAGCACACCATTTGAGATCAAACCGGTGGAAACATATAAAACAATGAACATCATGGCTTACACATGATCAGATACATATATGTACATACCTTGATAATAAAACAATATTTTGTGGAAAAAATGATAAAAGTTGTTGCTCCTGTTTGGATTAACAATCCCTATTCAAATATTCTAATATAGTTCTAGATTTGTGAAAAAAATATTGAAACTCTTCAGGCCAATTTGCATATTCCAGTACAAATAGGTTAACTCATTCAGGCTTTTTTGGGTTGTAAAGAAACTTGATGTGAATATAATGCACTTATAAGGTACAGCAACATATGAATTGTCTGCATACAATATAAACAAAGCAAAACTAATTACCATAATAACAAAGCCTTTTGTTTAGTGCAAGTTCCTTCAAGCAATAAACTACCTTAACCATTATTTTCTATCGGTAAAGGAATGTTTCCATGTGAACAGAAAGGATGTGTTTTTGTTTGTGATGATTATCCCTAAAGTGTCTAAAGAAAAACTTCTAAGTAAACTCATAAGTTTGGTTTTCAAACATTTGCCAAAAAAATCATAACAAAAATTGTTTTTCCAAAATATGTCTTTTCCAAAATGTTTTGAAAATTATTTGAAAATTATTTCTCAAAATGTGTAGGCTGAAATGTGTTTGAGAAAGAGAGAGTTAAAGTACCTATTAGTAAGAGTTCTTCCTCTATACTTGCTGTACACATCCCATAGTGAGTAGATAGCAAAGCATTGAGAGATTATCTAGCATCCAATTCAACCCTTATGCTGCTGGTGGCTAATTTGGCCAATTCAAAATTTTGCAAAAAACCTACTAAAACAACTGAAACCCTGGCATATGGTACTCATCTGAGAGTACTCAGCGAGAACTTTCCAATGAGTA
This sequence comes from Maea johnstoni, assembly GCA_963942565.1. Lineage (NCBI taxonomy): Eukaryota > Metazoa > Annelida > Polychaeta > Spionida > Magelonidae > Maea > Maea johnstoni. Next base: position 1,934,635 of record OZ012700.1, on the reverse strand, counting down.
CCAACATGACAGGGTTTAGATGGTTTTCAAACATCTTTGCGTTTTTGTGCTTCGGACGAAAGTAGCCTCAGCATTGGATGGGTTAAGAAGACTCAGAGAACCGAAGAATAAGAGCGTAAGAACGAGAGAGAAAGAGGCCAAATGAGACAGAGAGAGAGAGAGCAGAGATCAGGCAGTTACTGACGTCCGTCGAATAACCTTCCTCCTCCTCCTCCTGCTCCTCCACATCATCATCATCAGCGGACAAACTCTGCGCTGCCTGAAAGTCAAACAAAATTCCATGTTGCAAACTGAAGGGGCGTCAAATGAACTCCACGCAAGTTTATAAGATCAAATAAAATGTGGATTTTGATTTGAACATATCAATCCCATAATTTCAAAATAAAATATGGATTTTGATTTTGATTTTCATTCATGAATGGGTATATAAATCCCATATTTTTTTACTCAAGTTCATGAATATAGATAGAAGTTAAATGTTGCATATCAAAAAGATCTGTCAATCTTATACATTCCACAAGTTCATATTTCAAAAAAAAAGAAAAAATTGGAGTGTGGATTCACAGAGGACATCCAACCAATTCTGCTCAATTAAAAGTAATAAGCAAAAATTATAAGCCAAATCCACAAAATTCATGTAAAATAAATCACAATCAAACCCCTTCTAAAAACATGATTGGTAAAAATGTCCATCTAAAACCCTTTGAATAAACAATTGATTAAGATTAGTCAAAATCACAAACAAGTGTATGCCACCTGTCTATAATGAAGTCCACTGTTAAAGCAACCTGAAAATCACGCAAAAATTGGGAGATTCATATTTAAGGGGGAAATGAGATATGGTTAGAGGCAAACTTAGATAAGAAACAATTTAACCCTTGTGAATCAAAACTGTAATTTTCCCCACAATTATTTAAATGTCTGGTGCCAAATTGTGATGGAGATTATTGTCCCAAATCCAGTCCGAGGTTGTTCATTTTTGATGATCTTATAACATTTTGGTCCACCATAGTCATGTGACATATCAAAATGAACCTTACATCAGGCACAACATTCTGACAGCCAATTGCCAAACTTTCAAGCTATGTAGGGGTCCTTTACAATGGTGAGCCAGACTCATCTTTAAATGAATTTGATGGTTCTGCACCCAAAATATTTGTGCATGGTAAATCTCTAGGTTAACTGCCACAAAGTCATACTCTCTCTAAATGCATAGAAAATATATAAATTGAAAGTTTTTGATAAATGGATACAATCGCCACCTTTCAAGCAATTGTTTGCCTTCCTGTATCTTAGGTATCTCGCCAAATGCTAATGTGTTACAGTCTAATTGTACAATCTAACAAATAGCGTATTGTTACAAGGTATTGTTACAAGGTATTGTTACAAGGTATTTTTATAATGTATTATTACAGTGTATTGTTAATTTGTTATGTAGTGTAAAGTTACAGTTTAAAGTTACATTGTTATGTTACAAATCCTCTACCAATAAAATAGATGAATAATCAAACAAGAATATCATTAAGTTATTCCAGTCCCGTATAAGAGTCATTAAGGCCATCATGCAACAGAGTGAAGCAATTATTAAAATTACTGGGTAGAAGTATATGATACAAAAACTCAAATGATAGTGATTTTGCTGACAATAGAAATACCTAATGTATGTAGTCCAATTAAATATGATATCATAGAAAGTCTTAGAAAATGGCTTTATCTTCACTGTAATGTATTGTTATTTTGAAAATATACATGAAAAACAAAACTAACTAGTGCTCCTTTCAGGAGACATGGTAGAAATATTGTAAGAAAATTTACATGCTCAGAGAATGCTCCCAGCTATTTTTATTGTTCATTCCCAACTAACGAAAGTAACCTATATGCATTTAACACATTTCTTTTCATGAGGCCGAGTAGAAAACTAATGGTATCACAGTAAAATTACTGTTGCTATCTAAGCTTTACAGGATTGGATAACACCCCACCCCCCCTGATAGAATATTATAGGGGTGGGATGGTACATTTGCTCACAATACGATAAGTATTGCGATACAGTGGTCACGATACTATATACGATACGATACAGGTGAACTTGGATATGACGGACCACTGTATGACAGATTTCTGCATATGACGGACGAAATGCTTGGTCCCAGTCCGATGCATATCAAGTATTCGTCATATGAATACGACGGATTTTGCATATGATGGGCCAATTTTCCTGGTCCCATTGAGTCTGTCATATCAAAGTTCACCTGTATATGCTTTTTAGGGTAAATCACCTATCAAAATAGTATTTGACTGTTAAACATAATATCTTATAGTCTTTAACCCTTTATCACTCAATGACGCAATAACGCGTTACATGAGTGCAGCTGCACTTCCTCAGTAGCGAATTATTGCGTCATTGTATTTGTGCACTTATTCCTACGAAGCGAGTTTTGGCGTATTTTGGGTACCACGATCTTAGATCGCTGGTAGACAAATGATTGTTAAATAAAGATACAAAATTATTGCCCTTACCTTTTAATGGTAATCTATATTTATTTAATGCTTATTTTCGGACTCGAAGTCCGTGATTTTCGGCGGGAAAACTACGGGAAAACACCCTCCAAATATGGAAGTCATGGGGAATTCCCGCCAGTGACGTCGTCGTGTTGTGGCGTCCTGAGCAACACACAAAACCATTGATATTCTCCCGTGTTTTTTCGTTGTTTCTGCCATCAAATGGCTAGTTTAAACCATGATAATTCCGATGAAGAGTGGAAGAGGATCGACTATCATCCCCTTCACGATCCATGGGAATCAGACGATGATATCGATATCCCACTCATTTAACCACTCAACGAAGACGAACTTGCTGAGGTGCGTTATTGACAGTGCGTCAAGCGCAAAATCAGACAAAAAATCAACTTTTAAGTTGATATATTGTAAACACAAATAATATCATATTTTATGAAATGAAAGACACAAATAAAAAATGGAAATTACTCGTTTAACTTGTTTAAAGCACTGCTCCCTATGCACTGCAGTGCACTACGCACTGCGCAACCATGTCTCTGAGGAGTAACCCCTCATGCAGTGCAGGGGACATGGCAACATTGTTGCGTTGAGTGATATAGGGTTAATACTCTTTATATTTTGTGTTTTAGATAGACTTAGTTCCTTGTGTATATCCCTTTCCTTTCATTGGAGTTGCTGCTTCTCTTTGTTATTTTCCAGACATAAGACAAAACCTTAATTGCAAGGATGAAGCCAGTTGTCAGACAACCAACAAAATCTATATTCTCCATTGTATGGATAAATGTGGTGTATCTTTTTTATGATACGGCAGTCCTTTGTGTACCTCGAGTATCTTCAAGGTGATGTACCTCAATCTATCTCACTATCAGTATATCGTCCCATCCCTAGAATATTACAGTGAAAAGAGTAAACCTAATTCATACTATGCAGGCAGGGACTTAGTCAGGTAATGTCCAGACAAGCAGCTTCCTTGAAAAAAAAATATTATGTACAGGCAAACATTTCTATGAAGAACTTTCAATAATGACTTTTTTGGTAATGCCCAAATCTTTCCCTAACAAACCATCTTCTAAGACACAGCTGAAATGTACGGTGAGTCGGTGACCTTATTATGTCACTATACACTTTTACTTGTAGTTGGTGTAAGGATTATTGCTTTTTCAGACAGACATTTTTTACCCTTTGGCTACTAGTTGCTGATTCGGACAACATGAAATGATGACAAAAATCTGAGAAATGACTGAAACCAATGGCAAATGGGTGCTCATTTGACAGTACTCAGTGAGAGCTTTCAATGAATACCCACATGGGTTAAGTTGATTTTCATAATTTTTTGCTTTTTGTACATTGGACGAAAGTAACCTCAGTGCAGTAGAAGGGTTAAAATTCTTGCTATTAGAACCTGCATGCTGGTATACCTTGAATTTATTTTAGTACTGCGAAAACTATACGTATATATTATCCTTCCTACACGATTTCCATTATCTTACTCTTGACCCATCAAAGCCTACCGTGGCCAGAAAGGCATGACATTGTTGATGATCTGTCTTTCAAATAAAGGTTTTTAACCCATCCATCCCCCCCCCCCCCCCCCACACACAAAGCACCATAAAGCGGTCTGATTATTTTGGTAATATATTTGTGAGCAGAGCATTTTCAAGAAAAAAGGTTTGGTAAGAAGAAAAGTTGCTCCAAACTTAGACCATCTTCCTGACAGTATAAACTTGGCACTTATATAAACCAGAAAAAGATCAAGACACATATAATGCAATGAAAAATACCTCAGACCCATAACAAAAACTTACAAATATTAAGCCATAAAACTGAAGAAAAAATATATAAACTGAGTAAAGTCATTCTAAAGTATATATATTCAATAATATATATATATATATATATATATATATATATATATATATATATATATATATATATATATATATATATATATATATATATATATATATATACACACATGTTTATATCGTATTCATGCAAATAAGTACACAAATCCCAAATAACTGCACCCTACTTTTTCCTGAAAAATGTTGGAAGATATAAATCAGCGGACCTTATTTTCTGGCCTTCTGAACCTCTGATTGGCTAACAGTAGCTGGTATTTGTTGTCTCAAAATTTCCGCCAATAAAAAATGATGCAAAAACGCTAAAAAATGGCTGAAACCCTGGTATGGGTACTCATCGGAGAGCACTCAGTGAGAGCTTTCCAATGAATACCAACATTACAGGGTTTAGCTGGCTTACAAAAATCTTAGCATCCTTGTGCTTTGGATGAAAGTAGCTTCGGTATTGAAAGGGATAATATACCGTAAATTCTCAGAAATTTAGAACCCCTAGGAATTTTGGCCACTAAAATTAATTTGCAAGATTATCATTGGAAAATATGGGCCATCCTCCATCTATAGCGGGTCGTATTGGCCACCCTCAACCCATAAAAATCGTAATTAATAAAAAGTGCCCCAAATTACCGAGAATTTAGGGTATGGCCACAGTAACCTGCATCTAAATAGGGCTGTCATTGATGAGGCTTCCACTTACATCTGGTGTTGAGCGGCATGAAAATATCTATCGCGCCGTATGAGTTACCATGTTTTTGTGTTTATTGTAGTACACATCCATACGTCATGACTACCCAAACCAATTTATATACAAATCGATATCTTGGGATGTCTAAGATATCGATAATCGGCAAGGATTTCTTGCTGGTTCAACGATATGTGCGTATCGATGACAGTCCTACATCTAATAATCACTTCTTTCGATGAAATCTCTTACAGGTAACACATAGTGATTCGCTAATGTGGGTTAGGTGACATTGCAAGTGTTGCACCTAACAGGCATTCTACATTATATGACTACTTTCTCAGGCATCTGCCTGCTGTTATAATGGAGAACTGGTATTTTTTACAGCCATTTAAGGGGAGCGTGAAAATAGCATCCTAAAATAAATACCTAGATATTGTAATAAATATGTAGTTTGAGTGCTTGTATAGGCATTTAAAGTAAAAGTAGCATTAAATTTAAAGTAGTACATATACCCTCCAGCAGGGCTGTAAAGCGAAATTTTTAACACTCAGAATTAAAGAGCTACAGTAACCTGTCACCAATAATCACTTCTTTGAATGAACGCCCTCTCAGGTAGCTGCTGTTCTACGGTACTTACCCCGCCGCGTGTGCGTATGGGTGTAGGTATATTTTTAACACTCCAAATTAAAGCCATATACAGTAACTTGCATCTAATAATCACTTTGTTCCATGAAAGCCCTCTCAAGTAAGTGCTAACTGGCATTCTATCTGACTACTCTCTCAGGAAACAGCTGAAGGCTCTCTCAGTTACTCACCCCGCCGCGTGTGCCGCTTATAGGTGTAGGTGGCGCTGTATCGTCCGCCTCCGACTCGCAGGAGCTCATCCCCGTACTCTCCTTCAGCTCAACTTTCCGCAGCGTGACGCCGGCAGGTTTCCGCGCTCGCCCGCTAATACCCCCCTCACGGCGGTCCTGAGAGTTAGACGAGTCCAGTTTCGTATTACTCCGCTTGCGTCGACGAAGAGTTGAGCCGACCATGTGACGCTTCTTGATGCCGAGGAGATCTATTTTCCCCGTCAGCTGACCCTGGTCGGAGGGTATGTACATTTCTGCTATACCGCTCTCCTTACCGGACTTCTCGGCATCGTCCCGGGTATCATCAGAGTGGGATCTTGTCGTACCCGTCTCGCAACCTGAGAGTTCAGCGTTATCGAAGGCAACAGACGCTTTTCCCGACACCGATGCACCAACTTCGAATTCTGCCACCAGTCCATCAACAAACTTAGTTTCGCAGTCATGTGACAATTTTGATTCTTCCTGGCCGATTTTCTGTCTCTTTCTTATTCCCAGCAAGTTTATTTGACCCCTCTGTCCATTCTGATCATCACAAGGAATGTATGTGGTATTTGCGTCTATTTCCCCACATGTGGCATCGCCTAGCGTACCACATGATGTGTTATTTGAGTTCACAGCAGTGGGAGTGGGGATCTTGGAGAGCAGTTCTTCTTCATCATCTGCCACTAGTAATGTTCCCGCGGTTTCAATAATCGGCTCATTCAACATGGCCGCACTTTCCAAGGTACTTCCCGCGACTTCATTTCCTTCATCCACGTAGACTGGCAGCTCTTCAGCAATGGGATCATCTGGAACACTAGTCTTCATACTTTTTTGGTCTGATTGTGCCCTTTTATAGGGGGCCTCCTCTGTATTTGTATCTTGACTGAGAACACTTGTGACTACAACTTCCACATTCTGAGATCCTTCCTTAGCAGTAAGAACACCATCCTTTTTTAGTTCCCCATTTGACGACTTGGGTAACTCAGGTAACACATTCTGAGATCCTTCCTTAGCAGTAACAACACCATCATTTTTTAATTCACCATTTGATGACTCGGGTGACTTTTGCAACTCTGATGACCTTGGCAACTCTGATGACCTCGGCAACTCTTGTGACCTTGACAAGTCAGGTGACCTTGACAACTTTGGCGACCTTGGCAATTTTGGTGACCTTGACCTCTCATTGACCTCTGTTTGAGAAGTAATTCCTGAGTTTAGATTTAGTCCCTGTCGCCCTGTAGCTGGATTCTTGTGTGAACCACAGTTGTTCCTGAGCGGTACCTTAAGGCCAGTCTTCACCTCCCAATTCTCCTCTGTGGTGGTTTCGACCCCTGTTTCCTGTGAGGCACTTTCCCTTTCGTACCCTGACTTACGATATACCGAGCGAGATTTCTTGCGCTGCTGCTGTGGTGCTTGTTTGGACGTTTTCCTGAAATGCAACAAAAGAGAAATGTATACTTCAGTTGGCTTGACACCTTACTTGACCTAATGGTCCATTTCATACAAAAAAGTGGCAAAATCACCCAGAAATACCGATTTCACCCATAAAACACCACCCGCCATTTGCAGGAAATGGATTTTCAGATTCAGCACAAAATCCTGGTCTGAAAATAAATTTGAATTATATATTTTTTTTCCAAACTGTCCAAAATTATCTAAGTTCGAATAAAAGTAATAAATTGGTCAATTCATGGAGACTGTTTACAAGATATAAAGTAGTCTTACCTTTTATTTTTGGGTTCCCTGTGTTTGACCTTGTGACTGATGTGAGTAGAGACAATCTGTGAATGGACGACTCCCAGCACAACCATCAGTATGAACGGACCAAACACCTCCGCAAGACACACCGTCTGAAAGATAAACAATCCACCATCAGTCCAAAACAAACGGACCAAGCATGTTCATTGCGAAATGAATATTTTGCAACAGGTTGAAATTGTTGGAATTCTTATACCATTATTTTGATGCCATAATTTTTCAGTCAATCTTTCGGTCAGTAAGAAAAAAAAAGAAATTATCACAGTATCACATGATGTACGTACCTCCAGGTGTTTATCGTCGTCCATCTCCATGACGTAGAGCACAGTGGCCATGAACTGTGAGGAATAGAGGAAGAGAACCAGCAGGAAGAACCACCATGATGTCTGCTTTCGCCACCTATAGGACAAAATCAACACTAATCCAGCCACCTGCAGGACAAGATCAACACTAAGACTTGTGAGAATAGAGTCACCTATAGGACAAAATCAACACTAAGACTTGTAGGAATAGAGTCACCCACTAAAAGACAAAATCAACACTAAAGCTTGCAAGAATTAAGCCCACTACAGGAGAAAATCAACATTAAGGCTTGCGAGAATAGAGTCACCTATAGGACAAAATCAACACTAAGGCTTGTGAGAATAGAGTCACCTATAGGACAAGATCAACACTTAAACTTGAAAAAATTGACTAAATGCTGACTGGACATCTCTACATGAGGGCAGTTTGGTATTTGTTAGCAAAGTTAGGTACCGGTGAGGCAGGCAGGATTGTCAAAAATACTGCTGTGATATCATTACAAATTGGAAATAACAATATCGCATCATATCCATATCGCGAAAAATTCTAAATATGTCAATCTGTTTTCAGTACTTACCATCTGAAGAAGAATGGCAGGAAGAGAACGCGGAGGAGACAGCGTTTAAAGATATCAAATGATAAGGGAAATATCAATATTGTGTCGTATCGCTAAAATCTTAACCCTTTCTCACTCAATGACGCAATAACGCGTTACATGAGTGCAGCTGCACTTCCTCAGTAGCGAGTTATTGCGTCATTGCATTTGTGCACTTATTCCTATGCAGCGAGTTTTGGCGTATTTTGGGTACCACGATCTTAGATCGCTGGTACACAAATGATTGTTAAATAAAGATACAAAATTATTGCCCTTACCTTTTAATCGTAATCTATAGTTATTTAATGCTTATTTTCGGACTCGAAGTCCATGATTTTCGGCGGGAAAACTACGGGAAAACCCCCTCCAAATATGGAAGTCATGGGGAATTCCCGCCAGTGACGTCGTCATGTTGTGGCGTCCTTAGCAACACACAAAACAATTGATATTCTCTCGTGTTTTTTCGTTGTTTCTGCCATCAAATGGCTAGTTTAAACCAGGAAAATTCTGATGAAGAGTGGAAGAGGATTGACTATTGTCCCCTTTACGATCCATGGGAATCAGACGATGATATCCCACTCATTCAACCACTCAACGAAGACAAACTTGCCGAGGTGTGTTATTGACAGTGCGTCAAGCGCAAAATCAGACAAGAAATCAACTTTTAAGTTGATATATTGTAAACACAAATAATATCATATTTAACGAAATGAAAGATACAAATAAAAAATGGAAATTACTCGTTTAACTTGTTTAAAGCACTGCTCCCTATGCACTGCAGTGCACTACGCACTGCGCAACAATGTCTCTGAGGAGTAACCCCTCATGCAGTGCAGGGGACATGGCAACATTGTTGCGTTGAGTGATATAGGGTTAAGGTATCAATCGGTTTTGAGAACTTACCACCTGAAGAATAAGGGCAGGAAGAGGACGCGTAGGAGGCCGCGGTTGAAGGTTGACGTCCAGCTGGACTGAGGCTTAGCCTTGGTAAACGTAGATCCTGAAAATAAAAACACAAAAAATCAATGTGCGGTTTAACCCTTTTATTCCAAGACGTCTCCTTGACACGGGTGGCTAAAATGGCCAAATATACTCATGGTCTCAAAATTTTACCCCAAAAAAAAGAACATTCAAGTAGAAAGAAAATGGTCCCGAAACTGAAATAACTTTGTTACAAGAAAATGTAATTCTTAACTGAAAAAATTCATTTTTATCTTTAGAGCTATATGTAACCAGCTGGACTGAGGCTTAGGTAGATCCTGAAAATAACAATCAATGTCCAGGTTAACCCTTTCATTCCTAGACGTCTCTGTGACATGTAACATGTTAAAATGACCATATACCCCCATGGGTATGTTTGACCTCAAGGTTTACCCATACAAAAGGAACATTCAAACAGAAACAAAAAGGTACCCGAAACTAAAATATCTTCATAACCAGTAAATGTAATTCTTAACTGAAAAAAATCATTTTTATTGTAACCTAACCTGTGGGATCAACCATTGGGAATGCAACAGGTCCTTTATCAATTCCTAAGATCTTTTATTACCCTAACACCTTGAATATCTATTAGCCACTCTTCAAAACTACATTTATGGCACAAATGAAAGAAATTGGAGAAGAAACGATTATGACCTTCTCTCCTCAAACAAGGTCAAAATCTATCAGCTCGACCTAACAATACAATAAGGCCTAAAAAAAGAAATTGTTTGTTTCCTATAACGGTCCGAAAAAAAATAGGGTAGGTAAAAAAAAAATTTTGCATTATTTTTTTGGTCAAAAATGTGTGTTTTATGCATGTTTTACCTATGATTGGGAGTTGGGAGGGGAGAAAAAACTTTAGGGTAGGGATTTTTTTGAATTAAAACTTGTTAGGGTAGAGTTACATTAGGCCTAATGACATAAAAATGATAGAAAAATAGGAAAATAAAAAAACACTACAATAATGATATAACAAATGATAGGACAGTAGGAAAAGTGAATAAATTCTCCTATTATATTCTTACCCCTAACAAGGTCAACATCTATCAGCTCGACCTTGACCTTTGCAGTTTTCCTCGGAACATTTTTGATCCTCTGCAAAACAAAACAAAAGAATGAATTACAAAGGTTTCAAACATTTCCCTTCAACCTTTTCATGCCTGTAAAGCACAAAGACAACCATCTATGTCTGTGGCATTTTATTATTAATTTTGGAAAATATATGAAGGATGTTATTCTGGACTCATATTATCCCTCTCTCATATAACGTAAACTTATACTTCATTTTTCACTTAAACTATTCATGCTTAAGAATTGTATTAAAATTGTTATCTTTGATACTTTTATGACAAACATGGAAATTAAGAGCAACTTCACAAAAAATTCGAAGGAGAGATGTCGATTAATTTGTGCTCTGATTAACATTTCTCCTTTAAATATTTTCCAGCTTTCAACCTAGAGATTGCATCAAAACTCTCTCACTGCCATGGTCTTAGCCAGCAGGGCGTCTGGGTGCCTTTTTGGACACTCAAACCCTTAAAAAGAACCCCTCAGCACACCCAAATATTTTTGTGTGGAATTTCTAAAAATCTCAATCTCAAATTTGTAACTGAATTCATTCATCTTCTTATAATACATACGACATTGTTTAATGATATCATGCCTTATTTTGATGAATTTATACATGTTTATGGTTGAAATATGAGTATATTGTGATCCCCCTTAAAATTTTACAACTGCCAATTTTAGGCACCCAGTTTCTAAATCCTGGCTAAGACACTGCTCACTGCTGTTGCTGCTGCAAGCCTTCACCCTTATGCTGCTGGTGGCTAACTTGGAGTACTCAGGGAGAGCTTTCCAATGAACATCAACAAGACAAGGTTTAGATGTTTTTAAAAAACTTTGCATTCCTGTTCTTTGGACCAAAGTAGCCTTAGCATAAGAAGGGTTCAAAGGGTTAATAAAATAACCTTGAGAAAAATGAATAATTAGTCAAACAATACTAAAAGGACACAAAGAGCCCCATAGCCATTTCATGCCTAGATTTCCTCATAAAGTGTCGTTTCGATGCTTTGATACTTTTAAAAGTAGAGATTGCCTTGTGATTGCTGCCTTCTATTGTTGCTATATTGTTGTTGTATTGTTGTTGCATTGTTCAGCTGTAGGTTGTCTCACCTGTATGACTTTCTGCTCTACAGACCTCTCCCACAGCTGCTTATCATACGTCCCGATCTGAAACATCATAACAGAAAACATGGTATGCGGATCATCATACAAACTAGGCATGTCAATGTCTAGAGACTTTCTCTTAATTGGATATATTGATATTTTGTTTTTGATTTTGATTATTTCAATACCATGCATTGAAATTTCCATGAGAACGTCGTCTATGCCATACTGGAATTGCCATCATGTTTTTTCAGCATATCATAAGGATCCTTCCTCATATCTTTACTTCCTATTGCAATGGAATAAGAAAAGTGAGGCATGACAATGCAGAGAAATGTTTTAAAAAAGAAAGTGAATGCTGGCAAGATCCATTGCTGAGTTTTTTCCGCCACTCTTCGATAATTCTCCATTTTAATTTTTTCTATATTTTGAGTGCTTGAATGTGTGAATTGAGAGTAGCACAAATACCCTCCAGCAGGGTTGTAAAGCTAATTCTTTAGCAGTTCCAAATTAAAGCTGTATACAGTAACAGGCCAATTTGAGGGAGCTGCAGGAGAATTCAAGGGTAGCCCTGGGATCCCAGCTCCAAGTAATTTTAAGCCCTTATTTGGCGGGCCATGCTTACCTTCTGCTGATACCAGGAGACGGCGTCGTTGATTCTCTCCATCTTTCCCCCTCGGACTGGCGGGCTATTAGGATCAAATCATCTACGCTGTTGTTCCCCGAGCTTGCCCGCACCCAGCGCTGTGTTTAAATCCACCAGCTGCAGATCTATTGATCACATGGTGCAGAGCTAACGGACGCACAGACACTCGATAGAATAGCCGGACACCAACAGCACTAGCACATCTGAAATCAATTAGCAGGTCTTTCTAAAGCAAAACAGAAAATAACAATGTTTCTCAACATCTGTATGCGACCCAATTAGCCCATTAATGATTGATTGCTTGATTGATGCTTTTGACCTCAATACAAACTCAGTACAGAGTTTAACAGATTAATAACAAAAATTATTATTGAAGCCACTTATATACAACCAGAAAAATATGACTACAAGCATAAAGATACTAAAACAAGTACATGTATACAGAAAAAATAGGAACATACATCAATATGCACTCTGTGAGAAAATATAGCATCTACAAATTTACCAACCATTTTAATGACAGATATTAATGCTCAAAGCGGCCAAAAACAGCATGACAATTTTGATGAAATTGTGCAGGCGTAAGCATAGTTGCAAAATTATTTGATGGAGAAATGTTGATCAGAACATTACTAACAACTCTCCTTAGATTATCATGTAACATCATTCTCAATTCTTAAGTTTTGTCAAAAGTATTTTTGATCTGGAGGTCTGAAGGAGATATTTTTGTCAAAAGCATGAAAGGGTTTTAACCCATTAATGCTCACAGAGGCTAAAAACGGCCGGGCAATTTTGATGAAATCTTTTATCCTAAAGCATAATTGGCAAAAATATTTGAAGGAGAAATGTTGATCATAATATTACCCACAACTCTCCTTCAGATATTTTGTAAAATCATTCTCAATTCAAAAGTTATGATCAAATGTATCTGAGTTCCAGACAACAATTTCTAGAGGAACTCTTAAGTATTAATGGGTAAGGTGGCTTATGGAGTTGATTTGTGAATATAGATTCATGTTGAGATTTAAACATATATGTTAAGGCCTACACCCAGGGACTTAGCCAGGACCCGTCCTACCTGTCTTTTGGACAGGTAGTTTCCTAAAAACCTCCTGTTTGGACAGGCAAAAATTTCTATGAAGATTTTTCAATTTTGACTTTTGGGTTGTGATAACCAAATATTTTCCTAACAAACCATCTTCTAGGACATAGCTGAAGTGTAAATTGCCCTTTGAAGTAAATCAGTAGCTAAATCTGGACGGGCAGAAATTTTGGAATTGCTGTTTTGGACAGGCATTTTTGAAATCCTGGCTAAGACCCTGCCTACACCCGATTCCTAATAGCAAGGAATATTTCATATTCTGTTTGAAAACACTATATAATGCACCTGATGCCAATTTGAAAACATCAAGTAATTTAATGTCAAGCAACATATTCCTCAAAATGTTGATTTTTTCCCATGATCTGTGCTAAACAATTGTATTTTTCGCTTCATTTGTTCCTTTAGAGATGGCAGGATATGTCAGGCTTCTAACTAGATACACATCACAGTCTCAGCCAACAGGGTGTTTGGGCATTATTTAGACACCTAAACCCTCAAGAACTACCCCTCAGGACACCCAAATTTTGGAAGGAATTTCTTTTTCTTTAAAATGTCAACTAAAAGCATATAATTTATTTTTTTCACCACAATATGATTTCCAAATCAAATTGTACACAGATATACAGATATATCAAATGCCTTATTTCAATAAGTAAATAAGTTTATGGTTGCAATCTGAGTATGCTTCGGTCTTCTTTCAAAAATAGGTCACCCCAAAATTTTCGAATTGCCAGTTTTGACCACCTACTTTCTAAATCCCGGCTAAGATCCCGCAAACACTATTAACTACATGTTAAACCAACTGGTTTCCCTGGGGATCTGTGTGATGAGCAACACTTTGTTCTATTTAGACCCAACCTTGAGTCATGAGGTGACGTGGAAAACATATTGAATACAAAAACAAAACCTGAGCCAAAACGTGCTATCTGAGGTCACTCCTCATGCTGATATTAGGCTTCTAATGCCTTCTACGTGTTTGTAAATGATTGATGAACCATGTGATGTCCTTAGTGACCTTAGACAATGATAAGAGAAAGGGGCAGTGTGTCAGGTGGCACTTATAAATATATGTCAGCAATACTTGTAGGAACATTGTAATAAAGATAACAGTTGTAATGATGCTGTTTATATGTCCCAAATGAGAAACAGGATGGATGATGGTAAAATTCTCACACCTATACATCTATATTCAATTAGGAATATGAAGTGAAGACATTAATAATTAAACTTCAAGCTGCTTCCTACAATTGTTTGATATTTATAAATAGTACTTCAATAGGATATCAATTAATTTTGAAGCAAGTTTCAATATTTTCTACTTTGCCTTTCATTTCATTTTACTTCACCACAGTGCTCATGATTCGGACCAAATAAAATAGACACAGCCTTCTAGAGTATAATTGTATGCAATTCAGGTAGAGGTTGTGATCAATTTCCATTTGGTTCTTGACCAGGATTTAGGAACTGCATGGGTGCCGAAAATTGGCTATTAAAATTGTAGAATTTTTGGGTGGATATCCTCTTTTGAGATCGCAATATATTTAGATAGCAACATCCCAGTAAACATGCCGATGGTAATCCAACCATTGGTGCGACGTTGGGCCAACGTACTAATGTCCGCCTGCCCCAACATCGGGCCAACGCTGGCAAATTCTAAAAATAGCATTTCTGTGATTATCCAGTTGCCAAAAATATGGTTGGCATGCCAACCGTTGACCAACATTGGCCCAATGTTGGAATGATGTTGGCATTATGTCCAGGGGCTTAGCCGTAATGCGTCCAGCGTGTCATTTGGACACGCAGAACACTGTTTTTTGACAGTTTGGACACCCAAAATTTTATGACAGAATTTGCTGAAGATGACTTTTCTTAGAGGATAGAAGATGTAGAAGCTGTAGTGTCACTTTTATAAGACACACAAAGCAGTATCTGGCCTAAAAAAGCAAAATCTGTAAAGGTATAGGGTCTATCTTATTAGTAGTATGTTTTTTGTACCACACTTTGGACACGCAAAAGTCTATGAAACCTCTATTTGGACACCCTGTTTCCAAATATCGGCTAAGACCCTGATTATGTCCCCAACATTGGCCCGATGTTGGGGCAGGTGGACATTGGTACGTTGGCCCAACGTCGCACCAATGGTTGGCAGATGGTTGGCCCAACATTGGCCCATCGTCGGCCCAACATTGGCATGTTTATGGGGATGTACACTTCCTTATTAAGAAAAGGCATATGTAGTATCAGGGTAATATATGAAGGAGGATTAATATATTCAATAATATGTTTGGAATTGATGATATTTTTAGAAATTGCTCACAGAAATATCTGAGTGTCCCAATACGCAATATTTGAAGGTTAGGGCCACCGGTGTCCAAATGACACGCAGACACCTTGTTGGGGTACTCTGGTATTGGGGGTACCCCTCTGTACCTGATAACATATAAATTTTATGTCAATTTCAAGCAGCTACTTGAATAGTTTTACCTCAATTTGATAGCGTGGCTGGCTGGATGAGCCTTGAGGTACTTCCTGCATTAGTTAGATGCAATTTTGACATGAATCTTAATAAATCTCTATATCAGATTATATTGTCTTTTCATTGATCCAGGCTTTGATGACAGTGCCACCTGGTGACAACTATCTGAACCAATTGTCACAATAGCCTCAGCAATAAATTAGCACAAGAGCATCTGCTCAATCTTAACCACAATAACAATGACAAAGAACCAATTTTTGGTGGAATTTTGCGGAACAAAATGGTCTTTGTGTGCCTACATTCTACTTCTAGAACTTGACAAGCATTTTACTTAAATTAAAATTGTTATCTGTCAGATTCGTTAGCTCATCTAAAAAAATGTAAAATTGTTCATAAAGTTGTTTACTTAGGAAGGGATGCACTACTGTCTATAAGTGGTAGACCACAGCAAATATAATTGCACAGTTTACTGCCTGCCAATCAGCTGTGACATGATTCATGTAAAGTCGAAACGCAAACAGCTGATTGCATTTGGATACAAAGAATCACTTGGTAATATTTTTTCTTTCAGTGCATGAACTGCGCACGGATTAAAACAATCTTACACACCCAAACTACGAAGCGGTAGCTACTCATTTCATTTGCAATATGTTTATGATTTTCTTTTCTCTACTGATGAAGAAAACTAGAAAGAAACGACGTAAATATTCAACGCTACTCACGGCATTTAAACCTCCATGTTGAATTTAGCTACTGGGCATTTGGTACACTAGAAACCTTTCTAAGGAATTCCCTTCCAGGGGATGTGACGATCCCGGGGGTAAACCCCGCATTACATGTTGAAAAGGTCACATGCAATGTTTACAGTATCCTCAAACTAGATGGATCAAATACTAATAAAAATATTGCTTATTTCAAAATTTACTGTAAATCCTACCCAAGATGTGCTATTCATATCGGGAAAAATACTTATAAAAAACAAAATATGCCGCATTAAACTGCGCAAACCAACAATAGCGAAGGTAAGAGCTCTTCCAGAAAAAATGCCTGGGGTGGCTCAGATTTTCAGACCCTCCTCCCAAACAATGATTTTTCTACAAAAAAAAAATAGTGATCATGGCTTTTTAAACGACCCTATGAGCTATTCACCTAAGTTTTTTTTTAAGATATGGACCCAATATATACAATGTTTTTGTTTTTTATTACCCACCTACTGATTTTCAAAAGTACCCTACCTAAACAGACTTCAAAAGGACCACACCAACAATAATTTTGAATTTTGAAAGGACCCCCTTAATTTCTTTAAATGTTGTCTTTGTTAGATGCAAGGTAACCCCCCCCCCCCCACCCTGACTCTACTATTTTGCAACAAACATCCCAAGTCACTATCTATTATTTTCTTACACACCCCCAACCAATAATTATTGTTTTGCTTTGGACCCCACCAGTTTATTTTTCAGATGAGCGTCTGTTAAAGAGATTATAGTGTAGTTTGTTTAATCTTTTTTTTATGTAGTATGAGATTATCTTTTGTATTCAGTTCATAATGGTTATAAAATAGTCAAGTGTCAGTTTTACAATTTCGCTTTATTTCTTAGGATTATTGCCAAAGTGGTTACCATCCCTGGTATAACACCATCCCTGGGATAATCACAAATGTTTCCATCTGTGGAACATGATTGCTTATGCTGCTTAGTTAGTCTAGGTGGATGGGGCTAGTTGCCATGGTGAATCCCACACACAATAAAATGTATATGTTCCTGTGTGCATAGATAATGATTTTGTGAGATGTTTTTATAGGCTGCCATATTGCAAACATATTGATACACTTGTTTGACAGGTAAAATAGGTAAAAACAATTGGACATGGCATAGCCTGTAGGAATACATCTCTAGCCCTACTGTGAGATAAATATCAAATTTTACAAAAATTGCATTCATTTCAACCAGTATTTGAATGCATTAGTTTTGGTCTATTGGAATATGCTAACTTTTCATTTTAATAACTAGAAAAAATATCAGTTCATACCTCTAGGTATAGATAAAGAACGCCAATTATACTTATGTATGTAAAGCATTGCACTTTTGCAAATATCACACATTATAAGCATACACTGCATACTTATAAGAAAAGGGAAATAATCTTAATAATCATTTTCTACATAAAACTTATAGGGAAACGGATGAGTGATTGCTTTATTGCTCTATATCACATCTAGGTGATGTAGTTATATATATCCTCATTTCATTTTCCTCTTGGTTTTACTTCCGCTAGTTAATGTTTAAATTAATTTAAAAAGCACTTTCATGCAATTTCACTCTGATCCACAGAGAGCAAATTCCATGAATTTGTAATTCGACATCAAAATTATAATAAGAAAAGTAAAAAATGTATGGACTAGATTAAATTTGCCTGCATCTAGTATTTTATTTTCCATTAACCAATATGTGTTTAAAAGGGGAACCATTGGTCAATACAACTGGCTGGTCACAACTGATAATCTCAACATGACAGAAAAAATGATAAACAAAATGCCAAGGAAATAAGTACAGAAAGCTAAGTTTTGTTTGGTTAATCCTATTATTTATTCAGTCATAAATTAACATTATACATGTTGCTAAATATACAGAATGAGTAATTTATTGGCAATCAGTATGACAACGGTTTGGGGAATGACCCTAGATTCTTATAAAAAATTAAACATCTAACAAAATTCAACATATTTCCTTACATGTAAATTAGCATCAATATCAATGATATATTACCCCCAATCTAGCGCAATCATAAAATACTCAAAACCAATATATACAGTCTCTACATAAACATTGCAACAAGAACAACCTCTGAACGCAATCATCTTAAATCTCTTGGTCCCCCTCAACTTTAGTGTATAGATACTCCATAGTTGCATGATTTTCAATGAATATGCAATTACACCTGAAATGTGAAAAGAGTTTAGATGTTTTTGATTTGCATGTCTCATAAACCCCTTGGTCCCCTACTTTAGTGTATGGAAAATTGACTCCATGATTGCAATACTACATTTTATGACAGAAGTTGGGTGAATTTTGATGAATATGCAATTAAACCTGAAATATGAGTTGAAATGTTTTTGATTTGCATGTCACATAAACCCCTTGGTCCCCTACTTAAGTGTATGGAAAATTGACTCCATGATTGCAATACTACGTCTTATGACAGAAGTTGGGTGAATTTTGATGAATATGCAATTAAACCTGAAATATGAGTTGAGATGTTTTTTAATTTTGCATGTCTCACATAAAGATGAGTTTTAGAAAATATCTGAAGAGATCCAGGTTGCAAACTGAACAGGACTTACATCGTTTAGACAGATATTTCTCAAAACATTTTGTTTTCAAAATATGTCTACATGTGTGCTTGGGACCGAAGTAAAAGCACTAGAAACCATAATTTTTTTTTTTTTATCTTCACACATCAATAAAATCTCAATAATCCATATCTCATGCGTAGCTCTTGCATGTAACCAAAACGGTTCACTTTCAATACAGCAAATAACATTTCCTTGGATGGATCCAGGTCACATGACCTTCATGTCCAGGTCACATGACCTATATGTCCAGGTCACATGACCTTCATGTCCAGGTCACATGACTTTCATGTCCAGGTCACATGACCTCCATGTCCTGGTCACATGATCGTTGGATTCCTACCCCCCTCTTCATTTCAATAATTGTCCATTGTTCATAAATAACATACAGTTATGGACATGAGGGCAATTCAAGTATGACATAAAACGAACCAAAAGAGAAAACCATACACTCACAATAAACCATCTTAGAATCACTCTATAACCATCATAAAACCATGATATGACTACATCAACAGATGTATAGGCCTAATTTTTCTCACATGGACTTATGCAAATGTTTTACCAATACTAGTATTATTATTTCCCTTACTTCATGCTATCAATCTTGCAGTAGTCAGTCAGCTAGTCCTTAAATTGGCCCGCCATCGCTCAGGCTTCCAACTGGACATGGTGCAACAAAATACAATAGAGCGCGAAGCATACACTCTCTGGGTGGGCGGCCATGGATTGTTTCACTAACCTGCAGTCACACTGTGCGCCTTTTCAGACAAATATGGTGGCCAAAATGTTTTATCCTATGATAAATCAGGAGCTTCGTTAGTCACAACACAAGAATAATACTGTCTATTAATATCTTGGCACTCTTTTTTTTTATTCTCCCAATATTTGCATTTATCACACCACTCGGACATCCAAGCATTTATATGAGAGGAAAAGAATTCCCCTCCAATGTGACCTGAGAGAAAATGTGTCAATAATGAGTCATCTCTAAAGCACCCTGAAGCTTTGACTATTTGGGGCTATTTTCTGGTAGAGATGTCCTTTGAATAAAATATAAAGAAGATATATGTAGCTTACCCTTAAGCCTTAACCTGCAATTCTCATTTTATAAGAATTTTCGTTTACTTAACTGGGTAAGTTTCAAAGTTTACCGAAAATAATCTAAATTGTTGAGTCATACACACCATTTGTCTTACAAAAACATCTTTTATTGTCACACTTATTTTCCAATAGTTCAAAAGAAGTTTTCTATCCGTCACACTATTCGATGCATACTTAAAATCGTACCATAACATTTCTAACTCCATCATTTTTTATCAAAATGTGTTTGCCATAGGCCTACTATTGATTCCAAACAATCTAGTTTCTTTAAATATAAGGGCAGTTTCACTCTTGTGTAAGTTACTATCCCAGCCTTGCATAGAGTGTGTTAATAAGTATTTACAAAACATTAGATTTTCCAAGGTTAAATATTTAAATAAAATGATCATGGAGGGTTATGTTATTTTAGCTGTATGATTATTGCTCTACATAATGTCAATAGGCCTTTAGTGTCAGTATCAAAAAGGCAGGAACTGAGCCAATAGCTATATCCAGTTCGGTGGGTGCATTTTTGTCTTCTATGTGATGTTTATTAAGTGTCAATTATAGTGTCTGTATCAAAAAGGCAACAACCGAGCCAATAGCTACATCCAGTTCTGTGAGTGCATTTTTGTAATCAATGGTATGTGTATTAGTGTCAATTATAGTGTCTGTATCAAAACGGCAGGAACTGAGCCAATAGCTACATTCAGTTCTATGAGTGCATTCTATGCTAGGTGAATTACGACACTCAATGCTTTGGGTACGTTTTGATAAACAATGTTCTCGAAAGCATATCTCCTAAGATATATCTTAACCCATTCATACTGAATTCTTGAACTCTTAAACAGTAATTTGTCTGGATCTCTGATGACCTTAATTTTGGAATTGAGAAAGATTTCTAAAATATATTTGATTGAAAGGTGTTGTTAATGTCTTGATTTACATTTCTCCATCAAATATTTTTCTCAACATGCTTTTACCTGCAAGATCTAAGCAAAATTGTCAGGCTGCTTTTGACTACTGTGAGCATCTATTAGTTAACCTATTAAAGCTCGAAGCAAGAGCAGCCTGAAAATTTTGATGAAATCTTGCAAGCAAAAACAAAGTTGAGAAAATATTTGAAAGAGAAATGTTGATCATGATATTACCAACCAATCTCCTTCAAATATTTTGTAAAATCATTCTTTATTTCCAAGTTATTGTCAAAAGCATCAAAGATCCATACAACCATTTCAAGGGTAGCACTTAAGCATTGATGAGTGAAGGGTGCATCTTTACACACATAACTTTGGGAGCACGACTAACACTACTGTTGTGGGTACATTTTTATGCACACTTTTTTGATGAATCTCTACATCAAATCATAGGGTAACTTTTCTATCCAAATTTTGTGTAATTTCCACACCCCTATCTTGTGTCTGCATTTCTACACCGAGATGTAGCCGTCATAATTCCTAGTACGAAGCACGGAGTTTGACCTCCGAGTAGACCTCAGAAGGGGCGTGGTTTCCTGAAGAACCGGATCATCATCTTCCTCCTCCTCATCTTCCTCCTCATCCTCTGAGGAGCTCGGAGACGGCGGGTTGTTGTTGAACTTTGCGGCTACCATGCCAAACTTCAGCTCGAACAGCCACAGAATCAGCAGCACCAGCGCCTGAAAGGTCAAGGTGGAATATGAGAATGATGTGAAAGGTCAAGGTCAAATATGAGAATGATGTAAAAGGTCAAAGCGTAGGTCAAATAAAAAAGGGATGGCCTCATGCATGAAATATCATGAAAGACGTTTTATTAATCAAGTCAAAATATGAGAAGTTAACCATTTTTGGAAGTATAAAGGATGGCAAAATAAATCTGTCTCTAGGTAGGTCAAATCAACATGTTCACACCCAGAGCTCATCAAGAAGGTATCATCTGTTACTCTTATAC
The DNA here is from genome assembly GCA_963942565.1 of Maea johnstoni. Lineage (NCBI taxonomy): Eukaryota > Metazoa > Annelida > Polychaeta > Spionida > Magelonidae > Maea > Maea johnstoni. Next base: position 1,912,344 of record OZ012700.1, on the reverse strand, counting down.
TTTTGAAAAATAAACTTGGCAATCAAGTGAAAGTTCACAAAATGTTTGAAGGAGAGTTGTTTTTTGATTTCTGGTTATAATTTCTCCTTCAAACTTTTTCCAAAAAAAGGCTTTTGTTAGATTTTTTTTTCCAAAATTATCAGGCCTGTATAAGCGTCTCTGAGTGTGAATGTGAAAGGAACTCTGTCTACAAAGCTACTCTAAATATTTTGCAAACCATTGCTTTATTCCAAAGTTTCTTCAATAAGTATGATGAATCCAGACAACACTCTTTTAGTTAATATCCAGGTATAGAATTTAAAGCTAAATACATACCATGGCTGCACACATGATAGCACAATATGTCATGGTCCACTGAAATCCAAACTTATCCATCGAAAAACCACCCACTGACGGTCCTAGGAAATCACTGCAATAAAAATAGGATAAAGATGTAATGACAGTTACAGGAAACCACTGCAACAAAGGCATGGAAAATAAGATAATCACCTTTTAACACTTCCATTTGTGAATTACATTGTTTGCCACTTTGGCGCCACGGCCGCCAGCTATATCGACAGCATGACTGGTGACCCGCTTTTTTTATTCTAGATATTGAAGGGGACCTGACAATGAGAGATCATTGCAAGGTTTGATGAAGTTCTGAATATCGGGTATTATTTAACCCATTAATGCTCACAGCGGCCAAAAACAGCCTGACAATTTTGATGCAATCTTGTAGGCAGAAGCAAAATTGCGAGACTATTTGAAGGAGAAATGTTGTTCAGAACTTCACCAACCACTCTCCTTCAAATATTTTGTAAAATCTTTCTTAATTCCAAAGTTATTATCAAAACTACCATAGGTCCAGACGACAATTTTCATAAAACCTTTTAATAGTGTGAATGGGTTAAATGGACTCTGAATTTCAGACGTGAAATTTGCAAATTAAGTGCCACTTTGGCGACACCGATATGGACAGAATTTTTATTTTTAGATTTTCAAAGAGGAACTGACAATAATAGTTAATGCAAAGTTTAATGGATTTCTGAATGTGGGGTATATTCAAATGGATTTAAATGGATTTTAGGTTCAGGATGCCACTGTCACCTTGTCGAATACTGTATCATGCCTAAAGTACATGTAGTGGTTTTCGCCCGGTCATCCAATTTCCTCCACCCCACATACACATGGCTAGTCACAACTTAGCCGCAATATGACAAAAGTGATGATAAACAATAAGTATTACAAGGGTGGCCCAGATTTTCCCTGAATTTTTTGAAAAATAATTACAGTAGCCCAAATACTTGGGGTGGTTTAAATATCTGTGAATTTACGGTACTTACCCTAGTGCATAGGCCGATCCCCAGATACCTGCAACAAGTCCATAGGTCCTGCTGTTCTCATCTATTCCTGCCAACCTGAAAACAAAATAACAATAATAGTTACTGTGTTAATATTGCAGCACAAAGACTTTTAATAGCAGGGCGTCTGGGTATCATTTGGAGACCCAAACCCTCCAAAATCACCCTTCAGGTTGATAGTTAAGCAAGCGGGACCCAATGAGCTCAACCCATCCACGCTCGTAGAACCAAGAATTAGCCCTGTCTATTTGAACACCCATAACCCCCTAAAAAACACCCTTCAGGAGTCCCCAATATTTTGTACTTTTTTATAATGTTTATTTCAAGCATATAATTGAATATTTTTCACCCAAATATTATTCCCATGACATTTTGTAAGGATATTATATCTTATTGCAATAAGCAAATGCATATATATGGTTGTAATTTGAGTATATTGTGATCTTCCTTGAAATATAGGATGCCCAATATTTTTACAATAGGCTAACCAATTGTACGGTCCCAATTAGAATATTTTTTTTTATCTTGCAAGCATGTCCTACTTTACTTACTCTGCTGCGTAGATGATGCTCTCGAAGGTGGGTATGGACGCCAGGCTGACCGACGTCCCCAGGATGATCAGAGCAACAATATTCAGCCACAGCTCACTGAAATATACAGACATTTCATTAAAAGAAATGATGTAAAACATATTTCAAAATATCAGACTTGGATATGAATATATATATATATATATACATATATATATAATGATGATACCCATCCAATCATTACAAAAATGCTTTTGATATATATTGAATCATGCCAATAGAGAAAGGACTATTTTCATACTACAGATCTAAACAACACATGAACACACAGAAAGGATTTACTTTTATTTCGAATGTAAACATAACATGAGTCCCTAGAGAAAAGATATGATAGATTCAAGATCGTGAATTAAAATAAGCACACAGAGAAAAGACTTTGGTATATTCCAGATAAAAACATAATATGTGCATTTAGAGAAAGGACTTACTTATATTCCAGACCTAGGCCCAGTATAGGGGAAGGCCCCAGCAGAATGAGACCAAGGGCAGAGAACATAAAACCAAGTATCATCAGTGGAACACTGTTCTCCTAGAAAATACAAGGTCAATTATAAAGCGTTTGATTAGTTTATTACTGTTTACCTACAAAATCATGCAAAATAAAAAGACAAGGTCAGTTATAAATTGTTCGATTAATTCATCATTTATCAGCCAAGAAAGGTTAATTGGCTTTCCTATGAGCAGTTTCCAAATCTACAGTTTATGGAAAATCTGTGTAGCAGAAATGTTCACAGATTTCAACTTACTCTCCTTTGATTACCCTTTAATCTTTTTAACTTCATATTCAGAGTATTTAAGTACAAGTAACAAAGTATTTGGACAACTAGGGTCTTAGCCAGGATTTAAAGAATGCATGTCTAAAACAGCAATCAAAGAATTCAGATTTAGCTACTACTGAAGCATTTCAGAAATTTCCAAGTCTTATTTTACCGATCACACCTTATTGGTGGATATAGACAAATTAAAAACATAGGTAAATTAACAGTATTTGTGTGGTATCCTGATGGAGCAACATTGGCCAGACTGTCCTTCAATTCTATCAAATTTGGATGAATGTGTAAAAGAAAAGATAGTAAACTTACCATCTTATCAGCTACCCAACCCCATATCGGCGAGAACACCGCATAAAACGCTGACATCAGCAAAAAGATTAATCCCAATACAGCAGGACTCATCCCAAACTGAAATCAACAAAAAGGCACAATGCATTCAGTAATAAATAGATATACAAGGAGGTATCCAAGACTGTGTCATTGAAAAATATAACATTAAATAAATCTTCACAATTCAATAATTCAATACCGACAGTTTTGTCAGACATACTTTTGTAGGTCACATGACATGCACAGTCAGGTCTCAAATTTAACTTTTTAAAAGTAGCCCAAATTTATACCTATATGTACTTGTAAATATTTTACACAACAAAATTAAAATTGCTACAGTAAAATCTCATACATGCTGTTGATTAATGTGATTTATGCACGTTTTTTCTTAGATAAACCTTCCATGTAGATGACAATCAACATTACCTCTCTAAGCCTGGGTTCTAATAGTGGGTCCAACACGGCCCATATCACAGTTCCTATAACAACTGTTACCATGACAATCAACATTACCTCTCTAAGCCTGGGTTCTAATAGTGGGTCCAACACGGCCCATATCACAGTTCCTATAACAACTGTTACCATGACAATCAACATTACCTCTCTAAGCCTGGGTTCTAATAGTGGGTCCAACACGGCCCATATCACAGTTCCTATAGCAACTGTTACCATGACAATCAACACAAACAGAATATAGTCATGAACATTACCTCTCTGAGCCTGGGTTCTAATAGTGGGTCCAACACGGCCCATATCACAGTTCCTATAACAACAGCTATCGTAACGATGAAGACCGACGGAATACGTAAGAGTTGCCATATTGTTCCTGGCGTCCTCTCCTCTTCCTCCTCTAGCTCTGAAAATAAACAAGAATAATAATGATAATAATAATAATAATAATAATAATAATTATAACAATAATAATAATAATAATTGATATTTGATATGGCGCCCTTTCCACCTATAACGTTCAAAAGCGCTTTAAAGAATAGTCAGTAGACAGATGTTTATCTTGTATTCAGCGGGCAGTTAATCCTTGTACTACAAAATTATGCAAAAAAACACCTCAAAAATTGACTGAAACCCTGGCACATTGGCACTCATCTGAGAAAACTCACCGAGAACTCTCCAATGAATACTAACATGACAGGGTTTAGGTGGTTTTCAAGAATGATTGCGTCCTTGTGCTTTGATCGAAAGTAGCCTTAGCATTGGACAGGTTAACTTGTAATGCTTTAGCTTTCACCTATTGGGCAGCCCCCCCCCCCCCCCCCCTGACATAATACTATAATACTATAATATTGTAATACTTACCCTCACGTTGGGGCAAATATATAATATTCACTGGTATACACAGAAACATAATAATTCCTATCACAGTAAACGGCAGCACAAATCCACCAGCCTGAAAAACAAGACAATACAGTAAACTTTTTTCATATTTAAGGAGCCTCATTGAGTTAATATGTGAAAAAACTGTTTTTAAATTGAAATATATGAAATGCATAAATGGCTTCAATAAAAATTACTCAGACTTTTGAAAATTGAAATTGAAAAAAAAAGTACCTAATGCAATTTTGTTCAATTTCAGAGCTACAATTTTTGGTGGGAAAATTTTTATCTCTCAGGCAAGAAAAAATCTACATGCCTGACATGAGAAGTTGCTATCAAAAGGTTGGTGTATCTCTGATGTTAAGATTTACTTACGCTATATAGCAGTCCTCCTACTGCTGGACCTATCATCATCCCCAGCCCAGTGAAAGTTTCCAGAATACCCTGTAAAAATATCACACAAAAACTGCATCAAATCAACTATAACTCATACTTAGTACCTTTAATCCATTCACATATATATGGCTTACACATGGTCATAACATATTGATCTTAACCCATTAATGCTTAATATAAGGGTTCCTCCAGAAATAGCCTAATGTGTCAAAAAGGGCAATTTACACTCAAGCTATGTCCTATTAATTTTACGTTATTTTCCATGTATACTTACAAATACGGTGGCCACGTTATCTGGGAACTCCTCTGCCATGAGGGCGAAGCTGGCTGTGCTGGAGCTGGTGCAGCCGATGGCAAGACTGACGCGGATAGCAAAACACAGGCTGATGTACACAGCCCTGCCACCTGCCTGCGACGAATCCACATAGTCAAGCATCCTGAAAACAACGACAGGGGATATCAGTGAACTATATGTATATATAAATATATATCTAAATATATCTATCCATCTATCTCTCTCTCTCTCTCTATATATATATATACATATATATATATATATATATATATATATATATATATATATATATATATATATATATATATATATATATATATATATATATATATATATATATATATATATATATATATACTTGCAAAGAAAGCATGGTCTTAGTCAGGATTTAGAAACTGTGTGCCCAAACTAGGCAATTGTGAAATCATTGGGCGTCCTTTATTTCAAGGGAGACCTAAATATATTCAGATTACAACCATAAATATGCATTAATTGATCACAGAATACGGTACAATATCCTTATACAATGTCAGGGTAATAATATTGAGGTGAGGAAAAAAGTCAATTACAATGAAAGTGACATTTTATGAAATAACTCACGAAAACTTTTAACTGTCTAGAAGGGTGATTTTTGAGGGTTTGTATGTCCAAATGACACCCAGGCGCACTGCTGGCTAAGACTTTTACTCTGTGTAATCATCCCTCCGCTAGCACTTACCCAAAGAGAATTGTGCAGCCCCCAGCAAAGAACTGACCTCCCAGGAACATAAAGCGAGCGCCCACTTTCGGCATCTGAAACACAATAAGCAAGGTGCAATTATATAACCCATAAGGCTCTTAGTTCTTAAAGAAATCATCGTCTGGATGTAAGATACTTTTGACCATAGCTTTGGAATTGAGAATTACCAAAATATTTAGTTGTCCTGATAAGTGATATTTAAGAGTTTGGGTGACTGTACCTAACCTACACCTGGAGACCCTGTCATTCACACATACTTTAAGCAAGTGTTCACCACACACACACAAACATTAATTCTGACTGTAATGAGTGATCAATTAAAATCAAATTGAATTCATTAAGAACTTATTATAGAAAGGAATTCAATGAAAATCAATACTGATATAAAATTATATAAATCAAGACCAAATAAACATCCAAAAGTTTAAAATGGATGTACTGGGGCCCTTAATACTTTCTGTCAGTTATATCTATTTCATTGAATCCAATTTCACATTTTGTACTGAATTAACTGAGCTGCAAAATATATAACAGGGTAATTATGTTTATTACCATTTTGCCAAAGATGGGTGAGAAAATAAACTGTGTGAGTGCAAACGATCCGAACACCCATCCTGATATGGTTTTACTCAGTCCTTTGGCGTCAGCCTGCAAAGAGAAAGAAATATAGGATTTTACAGGCACCTTTAAGATTTTCATGATATGATACAATATTGATATTTCCTTAATGATAGGCCCACAATATGTTAATAATATTTTCAACAATACTCTCTGCCTCCAAGAGACCTAATTTTGTTAGATTAAGCTCTGTCCACTTCCAAAATTTCGCTAATATATATCATGATGGAACTTCTGTGAAATAGAGGAATTTAGATTTGGAATGTTATTTTTCTTTTTCTTAAATTCTTTACTCATCAAAAGGAAAAGGAAAAGGCAAAAGAGTATCCTATAGACAAAACATTTAAAGTTAAGAAAGAACACTCTACATTAGAGCTGGAATGATTAACCAATATAATAGATTGTTTTGCCATGATTTCTAAATCGTTAACTAAAACAAAAGATCAATCATTTTCAATTATGCTCTCTGCTCACAGTGTCAAAATTACCATTTAAAAGGGCCCGTATTTACCATGAAAACCATGCATCAAAATAAAAGATTATTGTAATAAAAATGAACTATGGATTCTTGACCATTTATCTTTCAAAATTTAGGGGTAATTGAATCAGCCATATATTGGACACTGGCTAGCCAGAACATTAACAATTATAATGATTGATTATATAATCGATTATTCGTGAAAATTTTGACAATTAATCAAGCTGAATTTTTTCAATAATTTCTAGCGCTACTCTGAGATTATCAAACCTGCAACCTACCTCTTTGGGGAAGAATGGGGCTATAACAGAGAGGCTGATGTACGTCGCAAACTCTGCCAGGGCCAGGTTACCCAAGAGAACCTTCTTCCGTAGCGGTAAATCCCGGAATGAAAATGTCTGCCACGAGTCCGAACTCTCTGTAGTGCTCCCATCACTACTCGTGGATGAACTGCGACCCCTGACGACTGCGTCAGTGTCGGTCGAGGGTGCGCCAACCGGGGTGAAAGGGTCCCTGGGGTCAAGGTCCCTGCGGTCAAAGTCTCTGCGGTCAACATCTTCGTTACCGAACAAGCTTCGAACACCATTTTCAACAGGATTTGTTGTGGCGGCTATCGGTTGGGGATCGTTGTTGACACTCTTCTTTGCTGGAGATAAGAAACTGTAGTCGTCCTCCTCCTCACAGAGCATGCCGCGGTGGGGTAGTCATTTATCAATCTCTTGTCGCGAAGAATCTGGAATGTTAGAGAGTAGGTGAGTTGTGTAGGTGATGATGATAATGATTGTCAGGAAAAATAACGATAGTAATAATAATGATAACAATAATGATGATGATGATGATGATGATGATGATAATGATATTAATGATAATGATAAATGTAATAATAATAATATTAATAACGATGAGATTAATGAAAATAAAAATACTTATAATAATAAAAGTGATAATACTACTACTACTACTACTACTACTAATGATAATAATGATAATAATAATGATAATAATAATAATTATAGTAATAATAATAATAATAATAATAATAATAATAATAATAATAATAATAGAAGAAGATGAGGAAAAGACTGATGATGATATTAACAATGATGTCAACAATATAAACTATTCTCTTTCAAAGGGTACCATTCACAAGAAATAATTAACCCCCGTTTCAACTGTAAGGCGATAAACTATAATCCCAACTTTGGCCTCTAATGTAACTTTAAAAGTAATTACTAAATGTTGAGACTATTGGCAACTGTGGACGGTCACTGTTGAATGAATGAATGGATAGATGGATGAATGAATGAATAAATGAGCCCGGTTTTATGGCACACCACCACACAATGCATATTCCAAGTGCCATACAATCTAACCAAGACTAGTTCCTTTTCACTGTTAAAGAACAATGACAAAGCATTGATTACTCTATGGAGTTCTTAGAAGAGAAAGTAAGTGCCTTAAGAGCCAAATAGGATTAGGGATCTTTTCATTAGATTCATGGTATCGTGGTCTAATTAGCCAGCAGGGCGTCTGGGTGTCTTTTTGGACACACCCAAACCCTTCAAAAGCACCCCTCAGGACACCCAAAATCTTTTGTGAGGAATTTCCTAAAATGTCAATTTAAAGCATATAATTGATTTTTTTCCATCTCCATATAATTGCAGTGATATTGTATAAGGATAGCATGCCTTATTTTGATAAATTCATACATGTTTATGGTTGAAATCTGAGTATGTTGTGATCCCCCTTAAAAATTTGGATGCCCAAAGATTTTACAAAATTGCCAATTTTAGGCACCCAGTTTCTAAATCCTGGCTAAGACCCTGCATGGTATCCACAGACAGATCCACTAGGTCACATCCCCCTTATTTTATGCGGGGAGCAGGGTGCCACACCAGCTTGGGGTTCCTGCAAGGTGCCAACTCCTATTGCACATGTACCATTGAGCAATAAGCTAGCAAAGAGGGTTTAAATATCCCTTGTGAGATGTTATTGTTGAACTCTGCTCAAATGACAGGATTGTTGAAAGAAAAGACAACTTAGATAAACATTGTATCTCTTTACCATGTCATGTGGAATATCATGTGGTTGACCTTTGTTTGACCCCATGTTTTAACCCCTTCATGCTCGAGGCACCTAAAAAAGGTCACAATTATGCTGGCAATCTTTTGCGACAAGTGCATTTTCTGGGGGAAATATGGTCAGATCAATAAACATATTGTTCAGGACCTAAAATCTCCTTCTAGCATTTTGTAATGATAATAATAGTTCTTCAGTTATCTTAAGTATAACGCACCCAGTCATCACTGGTCAATATCTGCAGGCATGACTGAGTAAAAGCTGTATTTGGCAGAAGTTGCCCATTTGGACAGTATAACCGGATTGATTTTTTGATACTCATATGACTATATGTGTGAATCAAAGTATATAGTCAGCAGGGTGTCTGGGCGTCATTTGGACATCTAAACCCTTAAAAATCACCTCTCATGAGACACAGATTTTCTATGAGAAATTTATTAGAATGTCAATTTCATAAAATTGAATTTTTCTCACCTCAATATAATTCCTATAACAATGTTTAAGGATATCATGCCTTAATTCAATAAGTGAATACATGTTCATGGCTACATTGGGGCGCCAAAAAATCTTACAATTGCCAGTTTTAGGCAGCCAGTTTCTAAATCCTGGCTAAGAGCTTGGTGTGAATAAAGCAGGGCTTAGGAATAGTTAACTGTTGGCGTAGCATATAAACCTCTTCATAATGCATCAAATATATAAATATTGTAAACATCAATTTGTGCATTGTATATAAATAAGCCATGTTTGCCGGCCACTGAACTTTAAACCAGAATATTCCTCTAGACAACCACTACAAATCAAAAGCAGATATATCACATCAGAGCTGATAAGATGTGAGGATTGTCAAAGCTGAGCTGATCAATGGGCCTCTCACCATGGAGGGTTATCAGCCATGTAACCTCCTGGCATTTGGTAACATTAAGAGTAGTGTGTGTTTGTGTCTGAGATTTATGACAGGCATCACTTGTCAATATCTCCAGACATGAATGATTATACCTGTATTTGCAGGGCTGGACAATAACACTGAGTGAATCGCTGGCCCCAGGGCCCAGGGACTTAGCCAGGACCCGTCCTACCTGTCTTTTGGACAGGCAGTTTTCTGAAAAACACCTTTTTGGACAGGCAAAGATTTCTCTGCAGAAATTACTATTTAGTAGACTTTTTAGGGGTTATAACAACACATTTTCCTAACAATGTATCTTCTAGGACATGGCTCAAGTGTAAATTGCCTTTTTTGACACAAAAGGCTGTAAAATGTAGTTGGTATAAGGATTTGAAGTAGCTAAATCTGGACGGGCAGAATTTTTGGAATTGCTGTTTTGGACAGGCAGTTTTGAAATCCTGGCTAAGACCCTGGCTGGGAGTGGGAGCCCAGAACAGATATCTAGGTTAACCTGTTCATGCCTGGAGATCTCTTTGATCAGGGCTGTCCAAGTACATAAACCCTGTAACACAGACAACCAGCCCTGGAACATATAATTTTAGGAGGTCCAACTACCGAAGTCCTGGAGCAAAAAACCTCAATCCTTGAGCATAGCATTTTAGAGAGACAAATGGTGTACACCAGTGTCTTAGCCAGGATTTAGAAACTGGGTGCCTAAAATGGGCAGTTGTAAAATTTTTGGGCGTCCAAATTTTTAAGGGGGATCACAATATACTCATATTTCAACCATAAACATGTATAAATTCATCAAAATAAGGCATGATATCATTGAACAATGTCATGGGAATTATAAGGAGATGAAAAAATTCAATTATAAGCTTGAGATTGAGAATTTTTGAAATTTCACACTAAAAATTTTGGGTGTCCTGAGGGGTTCTTTTTAAGGGTTTGGGTGTCCAAAAAGGCACCCAGACGCCCTGCTGGCTACGACCATGGTGTACACTATGTTCATCAGTTGGCACAATAATAATAATAATAATAATAATAATAATAATAATAATAATAATAATAATAATAATAATAGCCTTATAAATATCCATAATCTAGACCTTTATTGATCAATAGAGAACACCATTAAAATGATGGAGGTCAAATGTTTAAGAAAATCTGCAAAAATAATATATTTCAGAATATATTAAAGGCTCTACTGGCCATGCAGTCTGATAATATGGCTAAGTAAACAATATTCAATGATTTTGGCCTGTCCCACATTTTGAACTTTGAAGCCTCTGTTCCATGCTGGTGTGACAATGCAACTCAGGGCAAGCTATTTAATTCTAATGGTTAATTACAACAACTACAAAAGCATATATATCCATGAAAGCTTGACCAACAAGTGTGTAGTATCCACAATGGCCTTTAGATGACACCATATCCATTGTCTAGTGGGGTATTGGTGACAGCCCTGCTACTTACCACAAAAATCCCATGCAGTATGTACAGTGAATTACAATGAGAAGCACATGATGACATCCTGTGTTGACTGAATCACATGAGCAGCAGCTCCTAGCTACCATCTAGGCCCGACCAGCCATGCTTTACTTATCACTCTACCAGCAGGGTCTGGTTTCAGTGTTCGGCATATTTATGCTCTGATTGGAATAAGCTAGGAATAGGGTCTCAGCCAACAGGGCACCTGAGTGTAATTTTGACACACATACTCTCTGCCCTAATATGTACCAAAGATCAGATTTTATTTGAAGTATTTCTAAAAATATTAATTTCAAACAAAATAGTTAACAAATAATGAAATATTCTCACCTAAATCTGACTCATAACATTGCATTTAAGTATATTCTGCATGTTCTCATCAATTACAAATTGTATGTATGGTATCAATCTACACATGTACATTTTGAACTTACTTGAAATGTAGAGCATGTAGTCACACCCAAAGAATCTAAATACAAAATGTTGCCAATTTTGGCCACTCAGTTCCTAAATCCTGGCTTAGCACCTGTTTACTGGGCCCTTTTAATAGCTGTTTATATAACAATACTATTTGGGAACTTTTGACCCATTCATATGCCACTAATGGGTTCTTTCACCTAAACAATTAAACTAAATGAGTTTCTGCTGCTGAGCTCCCTGGGGATCCACAACACAATCAGCTTGACTGCTAGCTCCATTGACCCAATTGTAGTGGCTACCCAAGGCCAAGGAAAACATATTGTTTGTTTCCTATAACAGTCCAAAAAATAAGGTAGGTGGGTAGGGGTCACTTTTTCTTCTTTAGGATTATTCTTTTATCAAAGAATGTGAGTTTCATGCATGTTCTATGTGTCAGTTTGGAGTTGGAAGGGTGGATAAAATTTTAGGACAGAGTCGCAGAGATTCGTGTGGAGTAAAAACTTGTTAGGGTAGGGTTACAGGAAACAAACAACTTTTCTATAGGCCTAAGTAATGCTAATCTAAGCTTATGACTAGTGATTGAAATACCAAAACAATCCATTGTAAATGCTAACTGAGTTCAATTGTGTTTTGCCAACACCAACCCTTTGACAATGAAGAGATTATATACAACCATTTGTAAGATAACAGGGTCTAAGCCAGGATTTTAAAACATCATGTCTGGGAGTAGTAGACAGGGAGTGGGCACTGTGCATGCATCATCAAATTTCGCTGCCTCGCACTATATGAGTCATAGATAACCTGTGTACCACAGGATTGGCTGCCTGCTGCCTGCTGAAAAAATCATGTGACGAATACTTCCCCAGGCTACACCGCGTAACCCGAGGCGCACATACTCTAGGTACTAGCATGCTGTGCCTATGGGGTTGCGGATCAAGGGGATGTATTTCTCTGATCATGTTCAAAATTGGCAAAACTTTAAAACTACTGGGTTGTCTATTTGAAATGAACTACTAACTTGTCGGGAAGCATTCATGACCAAATGATTGTTAGATATTTCACATTGCATTTTGAAATACTGATTGTATCTAGAAAATTTCTAAACTCCATCTATTTTTAGCAGCTATTGATTGCTTACAGGTCAAGTCATTTTTGCTACGAAGGGTGATATGTAGTAGTGACACCTGGTGACATTATTCAATTATTAATTCAAATTGACTTTTCACTTCACTTCAATTTTTAATTCATGGCTCAAAAACATCTTAAAATTGATTTGAATAAAATCAAATCAGGATTATACCTAAGATGAAGAGAACCTGGATTGGTCGCCATAGACCAGTTACCATAGGGCCCATTATAATTGTCAAGCCCTCATGCAGCTCACATCTAATCTCGACTCAATGTGAAGTCACTTTAAGAGCTTGGATGAAGAAAAGAATGGATATGTAGCGAGAGACTAATTGCTATATGCCCTATAGTTAAGTGCTGGACTCATGCCAGGAGTACCAGATAAGGCATCAGCCAAGGTCACGTAGGAACAAGGACCAATCAGGGATCTCTCATCGATTACATTACTGAGAAACCTTATCTCCACCACCAGCTGGGGGTGCTCAGATCACCAATTTTGGCCTATTAGCAGCTATTAGTTGACACTGGTTGAGGCTAGCATGTTCAGGTTGACCACTCGTGTTTGGTCATCTAAGCTAAGAGAAAGATGCATGAAGGCTCTCATATTTGTTTACAATAACATTATAGAGAAAGTTGCTCACACACATGCGCAGAATGCACCTCTTGAGTGGTTCTCGTCAAGACCTGGGCTAGAAGTCGTGTCGAGGCCGTTGAGCAAGATCTGCTGGTTGTATCAGAGAAATACATCCCCTTGATCCGCAACCCAATAGGCACAGCATGCTAGTACCTAGGGTATGTGCGCCTCGGGTTACGCGGTTTAGCCTGGGGAGGTATTGGTCACATGATTTGTGCAGTAAGCAAGCAGCAGAGAGACTGACTGGCTGGCTGGGTATACAGACTGTCATTCTATCTAGGTCAGATAGGTTGCCAAGGAGATGGGGTCAGCAGGCAGCCAATCCTGGGGTACACAGGTTATCTATGACTCATAGTGAGAGGCAGCGAAATTTGATGATGCATGCACAGTGCCCATGCACTCCCTGTCTACTACTCTCAGGTTGTATGTATGCAGGGATTGACCTTAACATTTTCAGACAGGAGCAGATTTGGCTCCTAGGATTTTAAATTTAGGAGCAAGTAAATCCCTGTGCGGGCACCACAACGGTAAGATTTTGCCAGAGGCGCACTGTCCAGGTTAGGGGCTCTTGGACCATGCTCCCCCAGAAAATTTTGAAAAATATGTGCTTTCAGATGCATTTTTTGGCACTATTAATTAGGTAAAGATAAGAAGATAAAGAAAGTCAAAAAAAGGAAAAAAAGGAAAAATGCTTCAATTGATAATTAATATGTCCATTCACAAACTTGGCTCCTATAATTCAACATCTGGTAGCAAAATCACATGATCCAGGGGCATATGCCCCTAAAACGACCATAAGGTTGATCCCTGGTATGGTCATCATCTAAGAATCTACTAGATAGGGGTACCTAAGTTTTCGCTGGTTTTAGCTTAGATAGATAAAAACAAGTGGATGTGAAACCAACCAGTCAACCTAAACAGACTGGCTGCAAGTTTCCCTGTAAAGAAAACGATATGAGAGCCCTCATTGATCTTTGTCGCCTAGTGACGTCACACTTAGGCCAAATTCGGTATCCCTGGAATAGCCAGGCCTTCACTATAGGTCTCTCCCTACATATCCATTCTTTTATTCATCTAAGGTTTAACTTTAAGCCATCCCATGACTTCCCTTCATTTCAAAGAATATCTAAACTGGAAAGCAAGCTCCACCTCCAACAATTTTTAATAAAAACAGAAATTAAGAACTTAAAATGAAAACATTGAAAATTCAGTATTTGTCTCATCAATAGTATTTGTACATGTAGTCATGCATGCTGCCGCGTGTCATCATGAACTGGACACGACCAGTCCAGTGGCTGTGCCAGTGGCAGTGGTGATTGCGCAATCAACAGATCAATGTTAAGTTTGTGCCGTGCATGGCTTCATCCTTTTGATAACAGGGGATCCAGAGAGAAAAAAAGTGTGCTTACCTAGTGAACGTGATATTCTACTAAACTGCGCCTCTTGTGGATTTGATATACTTTTAGAACAGGCCATGGTTGTAACTGATCAGTCTCAATGGTCAATCAGGAACCGGGATCAGGAAGTGTGTCACGGTGCTTGAAAGGAAAACACCTCTACTTTGGGTCATGTGATCGCTACATGGAAATCCCCGACAGATGTCGCCACTTAACAATAACATAAGAGAAAGGCAGCGCCAACGGTGGCTAAATAAAGTACTAAAATAAATTAACTGTGTTCCGTTCGCTATACACAGATGAACAGTCGCAAACGTTCGTGAAAGGTATGGCGAATGATTTTCCGGGATGGATATATTTTCCGAGGTTGTTCGTCTAAAACTAAAGGAATTATTGAAGAGATGAAAATTTGATAATAGTTTGTGAAACTGAGTATCGACTATGAAGATGCCGCTCATTGGCGGCATAGATCATAAGTCTTGCCCAATCTGTTTAAAGGATATTTACATCATGAATAAAACGTGGGCCCAAATAGTATCATAGGGTAAACTCTGCTGAAATCTATATATCTACTGTGAGGGCCTGCCCTGATGGCCGTAGAGTCTAATGTGTTGCCACTGACTGCTACCTGTCTCTCACCACTGAGGGCCTGCCCTGGTGGCTGTAGAGTCTAAGGTGTTGCCACTGACTGCTACCTGTCTCTCACCAATGAGGGCCTGCCCTGATGGCCGTAGAGTCTAAGATGTTGCCACTGACTGCTACCTGTCTCTCACCACTGAGGGCCTGCCCTGATGGCTGTAGAGTCTAAGGTGTTGCCGCTGACTGCTGCCTGTCTCTCACCACCGAGGACCTGCCCTGATGGCCGTAGAGTCTAAGGTGTTGCCACTGACTGCTACCTGTCTCTCACCACTGAGGGCCTGCCCTGATGGCCGTAGAGTCTAATGTGTTGCCACTGACTGCTACCTGTCTCTCACCACTGAGGGCCTGCCTTGATGGCCGTAGAGTCTAAGGTATTGCCATTGACTGCT
Source organism: Maea johnstoni (assembly GCA_963942565.1). Lineage (NCBI taxonomy): Eukaryota > Metazoa > Annelida > Polychaeta > Spionida > Magelonidae > Maea > Maea johnstoni. The sequence goes on along the minus strand of OZ012700.1, from coordinate 1,896,390 downwards.
TGTTGTCTCTCACCACTGAGGGCCTGCCATGATGGCGGTCGAGTCTGCGGTGTTGCCACTGACTGCTACCTGTCTCTCACCACTGAGGGCCTGCCTTGATGGCCGTAGAGTCTAAGGTGTTGCCACTGACTGCTACATGTCTCTCACCACTATGGGCCTGCCCTGATGGCCATACGTTGCCACTGGCTGCTTGTTGTCTCTCACCACTGCACTGCTTCAACATATACCCAACAGGGCATGTGAGAAAGTTGCCATTGGCTCGGGGTCAGGTCGGAGTTTTGCCGGTTACTTTAGTTTTCTACACTAGCTACAACTGGCTAGTCCCAACCTATCTGCAATATGACAGAAAAAGTGACAAAAAATCGAAATTCATAGGCAATATTGGCTCACCTTCACCTAACAGAAGAATGTGACTATTGGTATCAGATGAGTGGCATGGGAAGGACTATAGTCCAATTAGTCCATGGGCCAGGGTCAATATTTTAGCAAATTGGTACCAGATGAGGGGGGAAAAAAGTTACCCTTATATTTTGAAAGCCCATGAACCCCTCTTTAGGTCCCTGCATGATGGACACCTGTATCTTGTAGCTGTTATGAGATATTGATCTCCCAAGGTACCGGGTAAGTTCCTCTATGCCAAATTGGATAAATTAAATTAAATAGGGAGTTGACCACGCTGCATGCGGTAACAGATCATCATCACCATCATCATCATCATCATCATCATCATCATGTGCATGCTCATGTGAACATATCGGAAAAACACCATAAGACAGTGTGTACAAAATGCAATATATTCAAAATGCCTATTGCTTCTGTTCGGGATCCACCATGGCCGAGTGTTTCAGATGCTTAGCTCCAGAGTGTAACATTTACATGTACGATGGATCATCAGTAGCCGGTTGGATTAAGGTGATAGTCTAGTACACCAAGATTATCACCAGATTATCGGCCTAGACGATTTTGACCAAAATTTTTATCTCATTTTTTGGCTGAAAGTGAAGAACGATACAGTCTTCGAAGCTAGTATTTTAGAATATGACATATATGAACCCCTTCTAGGTGCAAGGTCATCTCAAAGGTACCTTGAATTCTGACAGGACCTGAAATTCAGCATTTACTATGTAAACCACGTGCTGTTAGTGATTTTGAGGCTTATGGGAACATTCAAAAAAATGTTTTCAAAATACTCATCGTGCAAATCCCCTGTTGAGGTAGGACCTTGCACCTTACCAAAGACATGAATAATCATATGGTAGACTCTCATTTTCAAGTAAAGGGTGAGTCTTGACATTTTGCCAAAAAACGAAACACATCCAGATATGTTCTTTAAAGGTGCCGCATTACCTCAAAATAGTCACTTAATATAGTTATTGATAAGTTTACCATTATTCGGCAACTATGAGATGTAACCTTTACAATAGCATAAGTGCTGTTGACTTCATTAAACTCAGTTTTCAGACATTCAAGTTTTAAAAATGACACGTGTATCGAGTAGGGTTCTAGCTTAACAACTAAAAGACCCATGGGAGTGTCCATAAAGAGGGTGGAATTTCTTGCAAAATCTCAGTTTTCGATTTTGTTGCCAAATGACCTTGACTGTTGAAAGCAATGTAAATCCTAACAGACCAAACTTACTTGATTTAATGTACACCATTACATATCCGTTAAGGTCTTACGACACTTTTAGAAATCTCAGTTTAATTTTCCTGAAATTTTGCATAAGGAAAGAACATAGCACAGTGATCCTCAAAACAACTTAAAATCATGGGGTCATCAACTTAGTTTTTTTTTCACATATTTTTGAAAAATTAATGCAATTTATGTCACAAACATCACTTTCTCCAAAATTGGTGTCTTTCTTTGCTAGATTTATCCCTTCAGAATACTGACACTGCCTGAAATACTGTTTTGCCATGTTGAAATTTGCTGTTACAAAGGAATTATAGGGCAAAATCAAGAAATTAGAGAAACGAGTTTTTAACCCAAAATTGATATAAGTCAGAATTGCCTAGTTTAATTTTCACCAATTTTTGTCTACACTATCTACACAATGCTCTTAATAAGAAGACACAAAGAAAATGATAGGTCATCAGGTTAGTTTTCGAACCACAGGTGATCAAAGTTTGTGAAATAGGACATTTTTGGGGCAAATTTTCATGAAAATGTTAGAAAAGAGTTACTCAATAGTTACTGTTAATGCCCATACTTATATAGGATATTGTTAAGAAAGGGAACCCCACTTTATACACATAGATTATCACACATTATTCCTGAAAATGTGTCAAAACAACAAATTCAATGAATATGGAAATCACTGTAGCCAAAAACAAAAAACTCATAGGATACTATTTATAATAGGCAGGTATAATCAGAATTGGTACATATTCAATAAAATTCAATTTCTTATCAATATTTCCAGTGACGTCAGGTATATTGTAATAAATTATTTTAGTTTGTCCAATACCCAATAGGTGTCACCGGTATAGAGTATCGTAAGACCTTAATTACAAAGTATATACCTTTCCTTAAATAATAATTTTAGTGATACTACTACTACTACTACTACTACTACTACTACTACTACTACTACTACTACTACTAGGGTGGGTCCGGGATACTTCAGTTAGGCCATTATAATAATAATAATAATAATAATAATAATAATAATAATAATGATAATAATAATGATAATAATAATAATAAATAACTTTATCAAATATGACGAGAAAATGTTTCTATGAGAGAAACCAATCTTTTTAATCCAGGGATCGATAGATAGTTTCCATAGTCATGACTTTCTAATCATGGACAAAATCGACATTTCAGCAAGCTGAACTAACCCTCATCTTGCCCGAAATGACTATCTATCATTATAATGAAAATTGAGGGGTACATTCATTGAATTCATAACAAGATCTTTGAATGACAACATAGTTGACAGCAACCTTGAAAACCCATAAAAGGTAAAAAAAAATGGGCGAGAAAAATATACGGAAATAACATTAAACCTAAATTAAAGTTTAAAAAATAAGTAGTATGTTTATTTGCTGCGAGGTTTAGTCGCAAAATCATACATATACATCGAGATAATCAAACAGTCTGAATACAAAAAACATTTTGGTTTTCCTATAACCCATAGAGGGGAAATTAAACACATCACCCTCTGAAAGTTGAAATACAAACGTAAGAAAAATATACCCTACCGTGGGTAACTACACAACCAGGCTTACGTGCATTGCTCCTTATAGCTCCCTTTACCAGGGTTTCTCACCCTTTTGGGTATTGTGTCATTCTTTCCATCTTTCCTTTTATGCCATATTTTAGCAGGCGGAGTTAACATGGAAAGAAGGAGACAAACATATAAATTAAGCGTCCATGATGTGATTGGTAATTAACATGGAAGAGCCTCTTAGACAAAATTGGGCTACTTGCCCATAGGAAACTTCTCGTAAGAACATCTTTATTGTCTCCATGTCAAGGTTAAGGTAATTGCTATCAAATTGGCCGCGCAACCTGAAAGCTTGCAGGGACTATCTGATCTTGGTCCAACTTGCCTCACATGACTACCAGGGTTGGCCAGGTACTGTTGATCACTGTAATCAAATTCATTTTTAAACAGATCAAAATAATTCAAATCTTTATAAAATCAAGGGAATAAGGTAATACAAGTTTATGACATGCACTAGCATTGAAGAACGTCACAACGAAGAGACAGCACATGCAAATAATGATAAATAATAATAATAATAATAATAATAATAATAATAATAATAATAATGATAATAATAATAATAATGAAAAAAATAAAATGAATAATAATAAAAAATAATAAAAATAATAATAAAAATAATAATAATAATAAAAATGATAATAAAAATGATAATAATAATAATGATAACAATAATAACAATAATAACAATAATAATAATAATAATAATAATAATAATAATAATAATAATAATGATAATAATGATAATAATGATAATAATGATAATAATAATAATAATAATAATAATAATAATAATAATAATAATAATAATAATGTAAAAAATATAACACCGCAATGTGTTTTGCTGTGTTTACTCAATGAGTGCAAGTTGTTCACGCGAAGCGTTATCGGGAACGTATCGGATTATTCACGCACATTTTCTTACACGGAATACCACTCAACCTCAAACGTCCTTGACCCCTGACTTACTGCTATTCAATATGGCGTTTTTGCAGGTAGGTGTTTCTGTCACTTCCGTATACAAGAGAATGCGTTATTTGGCCATCTCTTAAAGAAGACCGAATACAAAGCAGAACTACGGTTCAGTTTACCTGTTTGAAGCATTATATAGTTGCAACCACATAGCTTTCATGGTATAGAATTGCCAGCCGGCGTGATAAAAAAATGGACCTTCAAACTGGTCAATCACTCAAAATCATCAATGAACCTCAATCTGTCAAATATGTGTCTATATCTAAAATGATCACACTTTCAAACAGCTTAGCATATCATCTTAAAAATATAAAAATATCATCGCAAATATTGAGTAAAACCTCCCTAAACTGTCCACTTAACTGAAGATGATTAAATGCTTGGTAAGTTGTTTGCTGAAGAGTGTCCCTCTTCCTTGCAATGCAATCCCTGACAATATCTGCTACCGTGCTGGGGGAGGGTGCTGGGACAGCACAAGGAAATGAGGTATTATCCACACTCGCCCTGTGATTGGGATGAAATGGGGATAGTGGTTTGACATGCTGGCATCTCACATCACATTATGAATTTCACAGTAAAGAAGCACCTCTCCAAAAATGTAAGAGAGTACCATATTTGTCCGAGTAAGCGCACAGTGCGGGTGCAGCTAAGGACAACTGTGTCCGAAGTAGGGAAACTACATCAGAAGGGGTGCTGGTGAATTTCTCTTTAACTGCACCCTCACTTGCCCCTCACAACTTTTTTCTGGAAATTAGAGGGAGGGGGGGGTGGGGGAGGGTGTGCCAGTGATAAATTATAAGAGGGTGCCACAGGCATGGCCAATAGCATTCATTCGTGTTAGGCCCAGTGTGCAGTCGTCATCAGTGACTTAGCCAGGACACGTCCAGCTTGTCTTTTTGATAGGCAGTTTCCTGGAAATCTTATTGGACAGGGGAAAAAATCTATGAAGAATTTCAAATTAATTTTGACTTTTTTTGGGGTAAATATTAACCAAATATTCCCTCAACAAATCATCTTCTATGACATGGTTGAAGTGCAATTAGCCTTTTTTGACACAATAGGCTAATAAATGTAGTTGTTATGAGGAATTGAAGTAGCTGAGCAGCTAAATCTGGGCGGCAGAAATTTTGGAATTGCCGTTTAACAAAGGCATGTATTTAAAATTCTGTCTAAGACCCTGGTAGAGGCAAGCTGATGTTACCAGAATGAGATGTGTAATGAGAGCATGTGACATCATTAAGATTTTGTAGGAAAGCCACCCCAGATTAACAGGCCTGCAGTGTCATCTGGACACCAAAAACTCTAAAAAATCCCACATTAGGACACGTAAATATTTTTGAGATGAATTTCTAGAAATGCCAATTCTAAGCAAATCATTTTGAATTTTTTTAAAATTAATGTGAGTGAATGCTAGGAAATTACTTAAAGGTATTATTCAGTTTACTGATAAGAAAAAGTATCCTTATGGTTGTAAATTGAAGACATGAGAATATTAATCGTCCCAAATGTTTATGATATCCAATTTTGGGCACCCACTAGTACCAAAATTCTGGCTAAGACTACGTCTTGCACCTCAGTTCACACTGCAAGGTCTGCTGGAAGCAGGGACTTACCCATGCATGAGTCGGGGAGTCATTTTGACTCCCAAACACCAGATTATTGGCAAAATGACAAACAGTTGTATTTTGTAAGATTTTCTGTATTTGTTGAGTCCAAGGAAATATTTCAACGGTTTAACTTATAGAAGACAATAGGTACATTCAATAATGTAGAAAAGCATACTTTGTTGTCAATATATAAGGTTGCTATGAACATTCTTGTAAATTGGGTAACTAACTTTCGACCCCCGCAATTTCAAAAATCCTCATTTTTGACCCCTTGTTTCCAAATCCTGGGTAACACCCTGGCTGGAAGTGGATCCCTTCATGTTGATAGTCTCAGGTTTTACATACATATGTTGGTTTATCTTTCAGTGGAGGAGGTTCAACTTCTTTGACAAGGAGGTTGTCAAAGACCCTGCAACAAACCAGCCGTTCGAGAAACTGAAGGTAAAGTAATTTCTTACATATCAATCATTTAGTACTGTTAAATAACCATGTGTTGAGCTTAGAATAATGTACTATACCAGGAAGGAATGGTCATGTAAGGTAATTTTAAGTGTTATGGGTAATTGATATGAGTTACTATGGATCTTAGTATTAAGAGACCGCTAGACGTTGATTTGATATTTATCAAAAAGGTATTTTTTTAAGTTACTGTGGATCCTCAGGTAAGTTTGACACTTACAAGTGTTTGGTTACAGGAACCAACTTTTTTAAGCCTGAATACAAACTATATGTATTTGACAGTACAAGAATTTATTGAATTTATTGTCTTTGTAGAAAAACCAACATCGTGATACACTACAACAGTACTTTTCACGTTATGCCTTATACAAATTGTATGTATTGATACCATGTCTATAGCATAGCCGTGATGCTCGGTAAGCAGGACAATAAACAAAAAAGGCCTGTTTCCTTTTTTTAGGCTTCCAAAAAAAAAAACTTTTTTAAGCCTAATGTATATTTTATCCTGTAGGAGCTGAATATAGCGGCATGTGCGAGTGGGCGCGGCCAGATCATCATCGGAGACTTCGAGGGCTACCTGTACTTCCTGAGCCGCCAGCTGCAGATGACCGCATTCAAGGCCTACGAGATCCGGGTCTCACATCTGTTTCAGATGAAACAGCACAACATACTCATATCTGTCGGTGTAAGTCAGCAAGTTTATTCTTTTGAGATTATATCATGAGATCACATTCCCTTGTCTGATATAGGGGTTCAAAGATTTGGACACCCACCCCTATACTAAATTTAAGATATTGAATTCCTTGTAAAGAATTGTCACATTGCCACAGTTTTGCTAAGTAAAGATTGTCTCAAAATTTGATAAACCTCAAAATCAATTCTAGCGAAAAATGAAAAATTGATCCAGTTGGTTTTGTCGCATCTAGTCAGAACATTTTGAAAAATGCCTGTCAAAAATAGCATTCACAATTTCTGCCTGGCCAGATTTAGCTACTCAGCTTCTTCATATCTTTATACCGACAACATATAATATCCAATTGTGTCAAAAGAAGGAATTTATACTTCAGCCATGTCTTAGAAGATGGTTTGTTACGAAAAGATATGGTTTTTATTCCAAAGAGGTAAAAAGTAAAACTTCTTTATATAATATTTTGGTCGTCCAAAAAGGAGTTTATCAGAAAACTTCTTGTCCAGAAGACAGGCTGGATGGGTCCCGGCCTGGTGGAGAACCTGGAATCCCTTCTCAGAAATGCTGAATCTGGTCCTTATAACATTTTTCTTTCTTGTAGGAAGATGAAGAAGGAATAAATCCGTTGATAAAAGTCTGGAACTTTGATAAGGTGAAGCTTTTTCTTAATATGATACATTTAATTGCAGTATGATATGCTATCCATTATCTAAACTGAGTCTGAATCTGACTCGCAGTATTTCATATCAGATATGCTAGGATTAGTAACAATAAGATTATCCTAGTATCATTAATATGCCAATCATGCATCTACTATCATTAGTATTCTAGTAATGCTTCGAGTATCATTAATATTCTAGTGATACCTCTCGCATCCTTAAAAATCTAGTTCCGAATACCTTCTCCCAACTCCAGATCGTGTATTCCGAATGAGTATTTCTGCCTGACAGATGATTGTGTCACATGTTTGTTCAATCAGCATAACTTATCAAAATCATAAATTATGATGTAAAAACAAGATCAAATGATCTAAGTAAAAAACAAGAAAGAAAATACAAAGAAAATACAAAGAAAAGCGGGTAATGTATAGGGCTGTACACCGGTATCTGGTACCAGCACCGTACCGAATACCGTCTCGCAAAATACCGGGGAATACTCGTTTCAATATTTAACGGTATGCTTATCGGTATTTTGCAAAACACAAACCCATGTCAAACATTCAATACTACGAAATAATTCAGTAAAAAGTTATACTTACGGTTGCCGAACTTGTAAACTTGGAAGGTACGATATAGCGTCGATAGTTCCATCGCCGCTACCATTAGTGAACTTGTGATTCTTATGGCTACCGCGTAGTGGCGCTGTATCATACAGCGCCACTACGCGGTAGCGATAAGAATCACAAGTTCACTAATGGTAGCGGCGATGGAACTGTAGCGGCGATGGAACTATCGCCGCTATATATCATACCTTCAAGCAGAATGTGGATCTATTCAAGTTAACAAGGTAAGTATGACTGCTTAGTTTTCACATGTTGTAATTGAAATACCTGACAGACAACAAATACGTTTTAGGTTTATGTCAGGAACTACGCTAAGTGTGTACTTAGCGTAGTTCAAGATACCGATAGCAGTACCGATAAAATACCGTATCGTTTCAACGATACCTGTTATGGTACCGTACCGCTTCACCCTTAGCGGTATGCAGCCCTAGTAATGTATGTAAATTGTCAAAAAGAGTAATTTCCAGACACTAATACATGACTTGTATAAGTTGTATCAAAAGTTCATTCTCAGTGCTTGTTTTTCAGGTTGACAAAACGGGCAACCCTGCATGTTCGAGAATAGTGAGAGCCATTCCCGCAAACACGCCAACAAGGGTAAGTGAGCAATACCTTATCTACCATAGTGCAGGATTCAACATAGAATATTATTATACCTCATATGAAGATCGTAAGCTGTGATTGGCTAACTGAGGTTTGCCATTCAATGCTGTTGTCATGAGGCAGTGTGCGACAAGCCTTCTAAATGCGAGACAGACCAAATCAAACTGGTACTATTAAATGCGACTAATAAAAAAAAGCGTGGCAGGTTGAACCCTTCAAAAAGTTCCTCTACTGTTATTTTTGATATAGAGTTGACGTATGAACTTCATGAAATTGTTGTCCATTCAGTGGTTCTGGAATTTATTTTTGGAATGAAGACGTATATTAATTCCACATATTGACATTTTTATACCAATTGTCGCATGCTGTTCAATACAATTTTGCGTTCCAGGATTTATATAGTTGTTCACCCCTGCTTATCTAGTAAGCAATACTTTATCTAGCATAGTGCAGGATTCAACATAGTCTACACAATCCATGTAAGTTCTTTAGTAAGCTGTCATATCCAAGTGCCCGCTTTCAGCTGCTGGTCTCAAAAGGATCGTTGTCAAAAGCATGAATGGCAATTTAGGTGGGAAAATATGCAAATAAAACTTAACCCATTCATACATGTAGCAGTCAAAACCGCCTAACTATATTGACGATAGCTCTCTAACAAACAGAATTTTCAGAAATGATTTGAAGGTAAAAGGTTTATTAAAATTCAACCAACAATTCTTCTTCAAATATTTTATGAATTTATGATTGATTCCAGAGTTATTTAGAAAAGAACCAAAGCTCCAGACGGCTCTTGTCAAGGTTATTTCCACCCATGATTGGGTCAACTCTTTCCTGTTTACAGTTCTAATGAAATTCAGTTAGCTTTTTATTAGTGAAATTTCTGTACCTGACAGTACTAAATCTAACAAAATTAGGTCCCTGGGAGGCAGGCAGTATCCTTGAATATAGTCTTAAGGTATTGAATCGTTAATGGTGCTAATCCCTAATCAGGGAGGTATATAAGTGGCATTAACATTTACATTGCATGAACATGAAATGCAAATGTTCATGAAGAGATTTTTTGTAAGTAATTATCCTAGTCTTATAGATAACTTTGTATTTCCCACTCTATGTAGGTGACTGTTCTGACTGCCCATGAGAACCTGAACTACATGGCAGTGGGCTTTGAGAATGGAAGTGTGGTGCTGTTTAAAGGAGATGTTACAAGGGAGAGGTAAGTAAACATTCAACAACATGGTTCAGACAAATGTCTTAACACAGAAAAAACACAATTGGCATTTTTTGTGATATTTTTCTTCAGTGTGACTGTGAAGTGGCCTTAAACCTAGAGGCTGCGTAAGTGCCATATACTAACACTAGGGCCGTGATCAGTATCCGATTTTATTTCGATTTGATAATTGGCAAAATATTTGTTGATTTAGTGTACCGTATCAATCGAATCATAACATAATTTCTAGAGGAAGTAGTGTGTACTATAAAAGTATAGAAAACGTTTTTTCAGCTCCTACATTTTATGCTGTTAGAGTCTGTCGTAATTTCTGTATATCTTTCTTATATTCTTTGTTTACATTTAGTTTTCCTTTAATTTTACCTGTTTCTATAGCTCTATGTTCTGTTACATTTATTTTATGTTTTGTATTATTTTTTAACTGTAAATAAACACACATACATGTACATACATACATTATTTTCTACAGAAACAGCAAGCAGCGTGTGGTCCACGAGGGCTCACGGCCCGTCACAGGACTGGCCTTCAAGATGGTGGGGAAAAACATGGTTCTGTTCATGGCTACGGACCAGAGCGTGTTTTCTGTGAACGTGACTGCGAAGGATCGCGGCCAGAAAGACACGCTGGACCAGCATGGCTGTCGGATCAACTGCTCAGTGCTGAGTGATATGACGCAGGATAACCAGTTTGTCCTGGGGAGACAAGATGTAAGTAAACATACATTTTTCACATAAATGTTGCATGTTTCTGGGTATTTGTGCCATTTTCTATATAAAAAATTCTAGTGTTCTGAAAATCAACTTGCCCATTCTTTTTATGTACTAAAATGTACTTGCCCAAAAGACCTTTTTTCAGAAATTCACTTAAGGGTGCAGCGAAAGTGGGCAAGTACTTAGATCAGTGCCTGCTTAATGTCCAGGCCAATAAATCTACATATTTCTTTGTTCAATTTATAGATGAACCTTTGTGATTTAAGTATCTCACGCTTTCCCAGCTGAGTATTTCACCAGACATTGGCGTTGCCTGTGACTAGCTAGTAGAATAACCATTGTCATTCTTGTTATTGCTTTGTATATTTCAGGCAGTGTATTTCTACCAGACTGACGGCCGTGGCCCGTGCCTGGCGTTTGAGGGAGATAAGCAGCAGCTGCACTGGTACCGTGGATATCTCATCGTGGTGAGCAAGGAGAGTAAAGGCATGCCACGAGCAGGTGCCGTGTAAGTACACTGCACTACACGCAAACCTTCCTTTGATCCTACTCTGAGAGTATCAGGGCTGTCCAACTCTCGCATTGTCGTACGATAGAGGCCTCAAAACATGTGACAAGACAAAGCTTTCAATCACTGTTTAATCCAGGAAATCTTCTGGAAGAATGACATACTAATTCTGTTAGGTGGTTTACTTTCAATTTTGAATACAGATTGTGCGTAAAAATGCATAAACTCCATTTATTGATACCGCAAATTGGTTGATATAGGTCTACATTATCGTGTGCAATATCCAGAACAAGTTTATTGCCTAATCATGATAGCGTGTTGTTTTATTGCAGTGGAGGTAGTCAAGGACTAGATATGAACATTGTGAACGTGTATGATATCCAGAACAAGTTTATTGCCTAATCATGATGGTATTCTGTTGTTTTATTGCAGTGGAGGTAGTCAAGGATTAGATATGAACATAGTGAACGTGTATGATATCCAGAACAAGTTTATTGCCTACTCAGCACCGGTACCTGATGTTGTGGACGTCATGTGCGAGTGGGGCTCTCTCTACGTTCTCGGAGGAGATAGGAAGGTGAGAAAGGGAACCGCTTGCAGTGACTAACATTAACCCTTTTAATGCTGAGGCTGTGTTCTTGTGCTTTGGACAAAAGTAACCTCAGCATTAGAAGGGTTAATGTTCGTCACAAGAACACAAAGAATTTAATAATGCAGCTACCTTGCTGCTAATGACGAGTGTTCCCAGCAGCTCAGATAAGCTATTAATAGCCTAAAATGGCTGCTCCTCAGATAAGCTATTAATAGCCTTAAATGGCAGCCCCAAGTGCCTCCATTTCTTGTGTGTTAGGATGCGTTTAAACAGCAACATACTTCTTGCATGAAGGTTAGCAGTGATGTGAACTTGGGTTGAAGTAGAAGTAGAGAATACCCTAAGAAACTATTTGGGCCTATGTTTTATTCATGGTGTAATTGCCCTTTAATAAGTAAGTTTATTCTTGTTGTTCGAAGTATAGCATCTTGAGGTCTCTCTTAAACAAGATGATACCTTCATTTATTTTCAACTTCTTTCAAGTTCCTGGCTAAGGCCTTGTATGTGAGCACTGACACTATAAAGATTGCATGATACCTTATTGAAACACTGAATCCATCTAGCCACAGGCTGATCTAGCTTCCGTTTCGATCATAATATCGGCAAATCTCGGCCACAGTGTCAGAGCTTTGATCGGTATTTTAGAAAATCTCGGCCTCTATCAGCCAACGAAAATCGTAATTAATAAAAAGTGTCCGATATTTGCGAGAATTTACGGTACTTGATACCTGATTGAAGCTCAGCATCTCACACAGTATTCTACACTTGCAGTTATATCACCTTCAAGAGAAGGACACACAGACAAAGCTGGAGATGCTGTTCAAGAAGAATCACTACGTCCTCGCAATCAAGTAAGTATCAACTAGCCTCCAACAACAATAACAATGTTGATGATAATGGTTATAATAATGATAATTATGATGATAATGATGATAAGTGATGATGCAGATAATAATGATAATGATGATCTTAATAGTGATAATAGTGATAATGATTAATATAATTATGATAATGATAAAGATAATAGTGATAATAGTGATGATGAATATAATAGTAATAATCATCATGATGATGATAATAGTGATGATGATGATTATTACAATGATACCTATGATGCTAACAATTATGATTAAAGTAATGGTGACGATTATGATGGTTACCGGTATGATAATAATGATAATGGTAGTATTTATGATGAGTCCAACAACAATAATAATGGTGATGATATTAATGATACTTATGGTGATAATGATTAAAGTAATGATGATGGTAACGATAATTATGATAATGGTGATGTGATAATTGTAATGGAAGTAGTGATGATAATGATGTTGACGATAATCATAAGGATGATGTTGATGACGATAATTATGATGACGTTGATAATTATGATGATGATAATGATAATGATGATGAGGATGATGATGATGATGATGATGATAATGATGATGATGATGATGATGATGATAATGATGATGATGATGATGATGATGATAATGATGATGATGATAATTATGATGATGATGATGATAATGATGACGATGATGATGTAACTACCACAATCTGATCATGTAACCTGGGTAACCACATGATAAAAAGTATTTTCTTAAGGACATATTTAAGGCCTAAAAAAATTGTTTGTTTCCTGTAACGGTCTGATAAAAATAGGGTAGGTAGGTTGGTAAAAAAAAGTTGTGGGGATAATTTTTTTGGTCAAAAATGTGTGTTTTATGCATGTTTTACGTTGATTGGGAGTTGGGAAGGCGAAAAAAAACTTTAGGGTTGAGATTTTATTGAATAAAGACTTGTTAGGGTAGATTTACAGGAAACAAACAAGTTTTCTTTTAGGCCTAAGCACATATCCTAAGGTCATGAGTTTAGAGCAGTTTCTAAAGGAATGCCACATTTCTCTTTTCAGTCTGGCCAGGAGTCAGCAGTATGATAACGATGGTCTGATTGACATCTTCCGGCAGTACGGGGACCATCTCTACAGCAAGGGGGACCACGACGGAGCCATTCAACAATACATCAAAACAATAGGGAAACTGGAGGCCTCTTACGTCATCAGAAAGGTACTCTATAACTGGTATTTTTATAGGCATTTAATTTTCACGCTCCCCATGATAGCGCCAAGATAACTTGGTTACGTTATCAGAAAGGTAACACCCAGTGGAAGAGAATATATGTCCATGGTCTTAGCCAGGATTTTAAAAATGGGAACCCGAAATTGGCAATTGCTAAATTTTGGGCATCAAATTTTCAGGAACGACTATGATATAGTCAAATTACTATCGTGAACATATTTACCCATTGAAATAAGATATAATATGCTTATACAATATTCTAGGAATTATGTAAAGGTGAAAATTTTCAATTATATTTTTAAAATTGACATATTTAGAAATTTCTTACCACAAGATTTTGGTGTCCTGAGGGATGATTTTTGAGGGTTTGGGTGTCCAAATGACGCCCTGCTAAAACTACGGTGCAGAGGCATTGAGGAGATAATATATCACTGTGTGTTTGTTTTATTGTAGTTCCTGGATGCTCAGAGGATACATAACCTGACTGCGTACCTTCAGGCGTTACACAAGGCCCAGCTAGCGACAGAGGACCACACCACCCTACTACTCAACTGCTATTATTATTATTATTATTATCATTATTATTAATATTCCACTGTGTGTGTGTTTTATTGTAGTTCTTGGACGCTCAGAGGATCCATAACTTGACTGCATACCTTCAGGCGTTACACAAGGCCCAGCTGGCCACAGAGGACCACACCACCCTGCTACTCAACTGCTACACCAAACTCAAAGACGTCTCCAAGCTAGACGAATTCATCATGGTATGAACATGACATTTTGAAATTTTTATGAAATTCTCTTTTTTTCTTTATTTCTTCAACTGCACTTGTAAATAAAAAAATACAGACAATGTTCTTGTTTATTATATCAATGAACTGGGTAACATGAAAGAAATCTTCAAAATGTCTACTTTAAAGTATGCAATTAAAAGTTACCATGACCGCTTTTTACAGGCGTGTTATGGGCCAGATAATGCATGGGCATGTAATGGGTCCGTTATGGCATTGTTAATTGGTAAAATTATGTACCTGTTATGGGGCCCGTATTATGAACCTCAACAGGCTTGTTACATGTCCGTTTTAAATATGTTGATATTTCATGGCACCCGTACTTGTCCACTATAGGCACGTACGGGCCCGTTGCTAGAGCCAGTTGAGAATGTAATTGTACCTGAACAGGACCGCAGTATGATCCCTTTACGGTTGCTTGCTTTTATCTTTTAGCAATGCCTTAAAAGGCCTGTTACATGTCCGTTTTAATTATTTATGTATATATTATATACTGGTAATATTTCATGGCACGGTTGCTAGCTTTTATCTTTTTGCAATGCCTTAACAGGCCTGTTACATGTCTGTTTTAATTATATATATATATATATATATATATATATATATATATATATATATATATATATATATATATATATATATATATATATATATATATATATATATATATATTATATACAGGTAATATGTCATGGCACGGGTGCTAGCTTTTTTCTTTTAGCAATGCCTTAACAGCCTGTTAGATGCTTGTGCATTATGAGACCGGTTACATGCCCATTAAACGTGCAAACATGCCCATTATTATTATTATGAATATTTTTATTAATATTATCATTATCATCATCATCATTATAATCATTATTATTATTATTATCATTATCATTATTATTATTGCAGACTAAGGACCGTGAGGTTGATTTTGACGTAGAGACGGCCATTAAGGTGTGTCGTCAGGCTGGGTACCACCAGCATGCACTCTTCCTGGCTGAGAAACACGCCCAGCACGACTGGTACCTGAAGATCCAGCTAGAGGACATACAGGACTTCCAGCAGGCTCTCACTTACATAGGAAACCTCACATTCGACGCGGTCAGTGTCTACATGAATTTTCCATTTTGATTTTGGGCCTAGAAAAAGGTTGTTAGTTTCCTGTAACCCAACCGTAACAAATTTCTACTTAAAAAAATACCTACCTAAATATTATAGATAATTGCACATTTACAACAATCTGGTTCAAAAGGGTGTATTGAAAACATTGAAAAATCGTTGAGCTTTAATAACTTTTTGGCCTTCGACACCCATTATGACTCATTAATGCCCGTAGCAGCCAAATCTGTCTGACTACTTCGGATATATCTCTCTAACAAAAACAATATCTAGAAAATATTTGAAAGGAAGTTGTTCATCAGAACTCTATCTACAAGTCTCCTTCAAATAGTTATTGAATTTATGCTTCATTCTAAAGTTATTTTCAAAAGTGTGACAAGTCCAGACAACGAGATAACATTTTCTTTATTTCTGCCTGTGGCAGGCGGAGAGTAACCTGAAGAAGTACGGCAAGGTGCTGATGGCGGAGGTCCCACAGCAGACCACGGAGCTCCTGAAGAGACTGTGCACTGACTACAAGCCCAGCGACAGTAAGTTTCGCGATAATCAACCCTTATGACTAGTAACAGTACTCAATACCATACCAAATAGCGACAGTAAGTCTTGCTAGGGATTAGTTAAAGTACTCGATACCATACAAAATTCTGATATCAAATACAAGAATGTTTTGCAACGGTTAACCCCTATGCTGTTTGTGGCTAATTTGGCCGATACAAAATAATGCAAAAAACCCAGAAAATTGACTGAAACCCTGGAACATGGCTACCCATCTAAGAGTACTCGGAGAGAGCTATCCAATGAATACCAACATGGCAGGGTTTAGATAGTTCTTAAAAATCTTTGCATCCTTGTGCTTTGGATGAAAGTGGACTCAGCATTTGAAGGTTTAAGAACTGTTGTACCAGTACTTCTAAATATAATTGACCTAAATGTCACCTGAACATCTCCATGGCAAGGCAGTTTATTATCAGTTTTCTATTTATTAGGAGAATTTCTTACACTGTCAGAGCTAATTCAAATGTTAATATGAGTCAAGCCTTTCAGAAATTTCCCATTTCTATTATTAATGATATGAATATCTATATTTCCTGTTTCTATTATTACTATTATTAGCGATATGAAAATCCATATATCCTATTTCTATTATTATTGATGTGAATATCCATATATTGAGAGTGCCACCTGGTGACAATATTTTGAACTAATTGCCATGTGTCTGCCATTAATAATACAGGTGAACTTGGATATGACGGACTCAATGGGACCAGGAAAATTGGTCCGTCATATGCAAAATCCGTCATATACATATGATGAATACTTGATATCCATCCGACTGGGACCAAGCATATTGTCCGTCATATGCAAAAATCCGTCGTACAGTGGTCCGTCATATCCAAGTTCACCTGTACTGTGCTTCAGGATGGATTTTCTGCTCTTTAGGAATGTATACTTCGACTACCCTGAAATAACATTTCGCAATGCACATTTTCTAAATTTCCAATTTAACAACTTTTTTCCATTCCTCAGTTTTATCTGAGATGCTTATTAATGCTTGACTAATCCTTGTTGTTATTCTTCTGCTTGTGACTAACAGAACCGCTGGTGGACAGTGAGAACCTACAAGGTAAGTGCCTCATGCTTGGTTGCTTCACCATTAGGGACGGGTACTGGTACTCAATACGATACCAAATATAAATATAAAAAAGTACTCTCTCGAAATGAAAAAGTTGAGTAGTGCATCATATCGTTTAAGATTTAGACTTTATATATGCTTGCTTTATTGCTTCACCGTTATAGTCTGTCTGACCTAAGATACATTTTCTTACAGTATGGGGGATATTTTAGTTTTGCAAATGGAAAAAGGAAAAAATGGTCAGCCAGACTATAGGCAGGGCTGTACATTGGTACCCGGTACCAGACAGCTACTGAATACTGTTTCACAAAATACCGGTGCGTACTTGTTTTGGTATAACATTTTTCTTGTCGGTATTTTGTGAAACTAAAACACCAGCCATATGCTACTAGCTATGCTATATGGCACTTTCAAGTTAACATGTTCGGAAGTCATAAGTACAACTTTTCTCTGTATGTAATTCAAGTACTGGATGTTATCAAAGGAACTCCGCTAAGTGTGTACTTAGTGCAGTTCAAGATACTAATATCAGTACCATTAAAATACCATATCGTCCCAATGGTACCGGTTATAATACTGTACCGTTTCCCTTTTAGCATTATGACATGGGTACACATCTGAGAGTACTCAGTAAGAGCTATCCCATGAATACCAACATGACAGGGTTTAGATGGTTTTCAAAAACTTTGCATCCTGGTTCTTTGGACAAAAGTAGGCTTAGCATTGGAAGGGTTAATGAGGAAATAAGCTTCATGTTAGTCCTTCCTGAAACCTTCATGGTCTTGTATTGACAATAATGCAATATGAAAAATATTGATTATTAGATACTGTTTCTGGAGGATCTAACAATCTCTCTTCAATTATCTTTTGATCATATTTTGTTAAAATGTGCTGTAGTTCCTTTTCTCTCCTGTAGGTGGCCTGCCGAGGATCATGAGAGCCAATGCAGATGAATTCATTCACATCTTTGTCAATAACTCGGAGAAACTGACAGAATTTCTGGAGCACATGGTGCGGGTAAGTTGACACATATGCCTACATGCTTGGGGTAGATTTACAACTCAGACCTATCCTTATTTAGTACCAGATGTATGACATGATGCGGGTAAGTCGACACACTTGCTGGGGATAGATTTATTACACAGATGTATAAAATATCAGATGTATGACTTCATTTACAGGCTTTACCTCGGTGTCCATTATTATCAGCTAATTGAGAGTTCTTTGGGCATTAACTGTTACATCCTTAGTAGCCTAGATTTCAAGGCTGTCGTATGTATTTTTCTGTCATGCATTTTCTGTTACCAGACACCACATAGTCTAGGTAGCCAAAGTGGCCAATTAAGTTTACTCTTATCTCACCAAGGGAATAGATGATTCAGTTTGAGTATGCCTAAAATATCCAGAGATAGGAGGATCAGGTGGTGCCTTCTGTCTACCATACCGGGTACTATACCACACTGCTAGGTCAACAAATAAGGTAATGTCAACTCCTTAGGGACTAGGAGCTTAGTCTTCATCCATAGCAGGTTAGGGCTAGCAAAGTGCTGCTATGGGTGAGTGCTTACTCTGTCTACCATTCTTTTTTCCAGGTTCAGCCCAACTCCCCAAGTCTAGTGTATAACACACTTTTGGAGCTGTATCTACATGAATACGTACATGAAACACTAGTATCGGTAAGTCAGTTCTACATGATTTTTCTAACCTTTTTAGCCAAATATTTAAAGTAAAGTTGTTCATTAAAACTCTATCTACCCATATCCTCTTCAAAAGATTTGGGTATAGATGCTATATTTCAAAATTATTTTCAAAAGTATGACAGGTCCAGATGACACTCATCAAGTAGATCTCCAAGTACAAATGGGTTTCAAAGTGATTTTCTTTCCTTGCAGAAGAAGGTGGAGAAGGAAAGAAGGACGTTAGATTTGCTGCAGAATCCTGATGTAAGTATCGAGAGTTTTCCTGCCATTTCATATAAGGCTGAGCATTGTACTTAGAAGAACACTTTTACATTAGATGATGACTTTGCATAGGCTGGAAAAACTTAGCGTTAGAGAGTGCCATCTTGATTAGCATGTTGAAGATGATGATGGTGATGATGATTATGATGATGATGATAATGACTTTTTGGTGAAAGAATATGATGGAGGTATTGCTAGTTTTGTGTCATTTACATTACAGACCAATGAACTCTAATAAAATATTTGCAAATACGGCCAATATAGCATTGGAAATATGACCATTATATGGTCCATAGAACTTGAAGATATGACCAATATACGGTTTGTACTGGAAAATACAATTAATATACAGTTTATGACGGTCCCACATGTAAAAGTAGGAAACATTCACGTTTGCGAGGGGAGATTCAGAAGGCCAGAAAATAATGTACCCTGTCTTACCTCGTCTAACATTTGTTCAGAAAAAAGGTGAGGTTGGCTTATTTGGGATCTGTGCAGTAAATGGGAGAAATACGGTATTATAAATTGACATTAACACTTTTACATTAGACAAGTGGGCAGATTTTGCGTGATAGCGGAAAACGTTGCATTTAACATTGTGTTGATTTTTATCAATTTTAGGCTGGTTACGATATAGACCAAGCTCTAGTCCTCTGCCAAATGAACAACTTCAAGGCTGGAATACTATATCTGTATGAAAAGGCAAAGTTGTAAGTAGATATTGAAACAAACATGAGGTATATGTATTTTGTTTTGTAAATTTACATTGAAATGATATTGGACTTACTTATTTCCAAAAACAAGTACCAAAACTTGATTATCAGAGACAATATGTTAACTCATAAATAAGCCATCATTAGTGTAGATGTTTTTTTTTGATGAATATTTAACAAATTAATGACTAAAATTTTTTTTGATTTATTGAAATTCTTATTTATTTATATATATATATTGTGTGTGTGTTAAGCTATGTACATGAAGAGAAATATGCAGACATTCACAAAAAAAGCAACACAAAAAGGTTTTTCACATGCAAGTTTTTATTGATTATTCAGATACCAGCAGATTCTGCGCTACCATATGGAGCATAATGAACACGTTCTCATCATTGATGCCTGCAAGAGATTTGGGTGAGTTATAAACTCTAAACACCACTGTATGTGGGTTTATATATACTCTAAACTAGGGACTTAGCCAGGACCAGAGATATACGTCCCAGGACCCATACAGCCTGTCTTTTGGACAGACAGTTCCCTGAAAAGCTCCTTTATACAGAGGCAACAATTTCTAAGAGGAATTTCCAATTTTGACTTTTTTTGAGTAATCACCTAATCTTTTTTAAACGAACCGTCTTCTAGTACGTGGCCCATGGCCAAAGGATAAAGTACCCTTTTCGACACAATAAACTAATAAAAGTAGTTGATAAAATGATTTAAAGTAGCTGAGTAACTAAATCTGGATGGACAAAATTTTTGGAATTGCTTACTAAGATCATGCTCTTAACCTTACCCTGTGTGTGTATATATATATATATATATATATATATATATACATATATATATATATATATATATATATATATATATATATATATATATATATATATATATATGTATGTATGCGTGTGTGTGTGTGTATGTATGTATGTATATATGTGCATATTCATTTCCCTGTGTGTTTCAGGACGCAGGACTCTAACCTGTGGGTGCAGGCTCTGGCGTACTTTGCTGGCAAGGAGGAGAACTGTAAGGGCCAGATAATGGAGGTGCTGTCCCACATTGACAAGAGGAACCTGCTGCCGCCATTACTCGTCATCCAAACCCTCGCGCACAACTCCACCGCAACCCTCGCCGTCGTCAAGGTACGTGTCTTTTATTGCTCTCTCTTTTCATCAGCATTCTAGGCGTTGCCACTGACTGCTCACTACCTCACACTGCCGTCTGGTTTAAATCCAGGGCTTTATGTGAGAAATTTGCCAGTGACATAGGGTTAGGCAGAGACCTAGCAGGGACCCGTCCAACCCGTCTTTCAGACAGCCAGTTTCCAGAAAACCTCCTTTTTAGACAGGCAGAAATTTCTATTAAGAATTTTTAATATCTAATTTTTGGGACTAATAACCATATATTTTTCTAACAAATCATATTCTAATATATGGCTGAAGTGTAAATTGTCCTCTCTGAAATAATAGGCTATTAAATGTAGTTGGTATGAGAATTTGAAGTAGATGAATACCTAGATCTGGCAGGCAGAAATTTTATGAATGCTGTTTTGGACATTTATTTTTAAAATCCTGGCTAAGACCCCGGGGTTAGGTGGTGTTTTTTCTCGGCCAACATCAACAACTGGATAATGGCAACTACCGGTCCCTTTTCACCATAGTGCAGAGACACTTGGGCGGGACTTATGGCGTAATGTTCTCTCTGTTGATTGTTGTTTTGTTGGACTATATCACATAGCCTCCAGATATTGTATCAGGTACGGTACCGTTCTTAACCCCTGGTGTTCTTTGTGTTGATTGGTGTAATTGTAGGACTACATCACGCGTCGGCTGCAGGTATTATATCAGGTACCGTTCTAATGTTCTGTGTGATGATTGTTGTTTGCAGGACTACATCACGCGCCGGCTGCAGGTTGAGAGTGATCAGATCGCGGAGGACGAGCGACTCATCAAACAATACAGAGAGGAGACGCAGAAGATGAGGAACCAGATAGAGGAACTCAAAACCAGGTGAGAAGGGAACTTCAAGGAAGTACTATGGCGTGAAAGTACGGGGCAGGAAGTTTAAAGGCCAGATTGATATCTCGACCTGATTAGCGGCACCTGAAATACGTAGATCCATCAAACCGGTCGGTAACATTGACAGCCCTAGTCATGAGAGCATCCATATATCTATAGAAAAGCCTAGAATCTTCACTAGCTTGGGGTAGCCTTCAATAATTCTCTGCATTCCAAGTTAATATGTTACAAATATCTAGATATTAGGAACAATGAATAATATTCCAAATTCCTTTGTGTTTTCAGTGCCAAGATTTTCCAGGTTACAAATATCAATATATTAGGGACAATAAATGATATTCCAAATTTCTTTGTGTTTTCAGTGCCAAGATTTTCCATGTGTCAAATATCAAGATATTAGGGACAAATGAAATTTCAAAATCCAATTTGTTTTCAGTGCGAAGATTTTCCAGGTGTCCAAGTGCAGCGTGTGCA
Source organism: Maea johnstoni (assembly GCA_963942565.1). Taxonomy (NCBI): domain Eukaryota; kingdom Metazoa; phylum Annelida; class Polychaeta; order Spionida; family Magelonidae; genus Maea; species Maea johnstoni. Next base: position 1,873,722 of record OZ012700.1, on the reverse strand, counting down.
GTCATCCTCTAGAGCTGCCCTCGGTCCACTTCCTGTGCCAGCACTCGTACCACCAGCACTGCTTCGAGAGTTACGCTGAGAACGAGACAGAGTGTCCCGCCTGTATGCCTGAGAACAGGTAAGAAATCCTTATTTATTATCTTCACTTCCTGTGCCAGCACTCGTACCACCAGCACTGCTTCGAGAGTTACGCTGAGAACGAGACAGAGTATCCCGCCTGTATGCCAGAGAACAGGTAAGAAATCCTTATTTATTATCTTCACTTCCTGTGCCAGCACTCGTACCACCAGCACTGCTTCGAGAGTTACGCTGAGAACGAGACAGAGTGTCCCGCCTGTATGCCTGAGAACAGGTAAGAAATCCTTATTTATTATCTTCACTTCCTGTGCCAGCACTCGTACCACCAGCACTGCTTCGAGAGTTACGCTGAGAACGAGACAGAGTGTCCCGCCTGTATGCCTGAGAACAGGTAAGAAATCCTTATTTATTATCCTCACTTCCTGTGCCAGCACTCGTACCACCAGCACTGCTTCGAGAGTTACGCTGAGAACGAGACAGAGTGTCCCGCCTGTATGCCTGAGAACAGGTAAGAACTCCTTATTTATTATCTTCACTTCTTGGGCCAGCACTCGTACCACCAGCACTACTTCGAGAGTTACGCGGAGAACGAGACAGAGTGTCCCGCCTGTATGCCTGAGAACAGGTAAGAAATCCTTATTAATTATCTTCACTTCCTGTGCCAGCACTCGTACCACCAGCACTGCTTCGAGAGTTACGCGGAGAACGAGACAGAGTGTCCCGCCTGTATGCCTGAGAACAGGTAAGTCTTCCTTATTATCTTCACTTCCTGTGCCAGCACTCGTACCACCAGCACTGCTTCGAGAGTTACGCTGAGAACGAGACAGAGTGTCCCGCCTGTATGCCAGAGAACAGGTAAGAACACCTGAAATCCTTTAAAAAAGTAAAGTAAAGTAAAGTAATCTTTATATTAAGTCGGTAATTTTTACATGGTCAACACAAGCTGTCAGGGCTCTTGGCCGACTGGACCTATGGCTTAAACTGTCATCCGAATCACTGGAAAGTAGCAAGGAATCGAACCTGGATTGTTAGCAGTCTCATTTCAGCAGAGTCCTTGAACATCAGCCTCTTCTGTGTGAGGATGTTGAAATTTTTTGCAGCATGTATTTTGGTGCTGATCTGAATTGCGTGCGTCTTGTTTCAGGAAAGTCCTAGACATCATCCTCTTCTGTGTAAGGATTTTGAAATATTTTCCAGTGTGCATTTCAGTGCTGATGTGTGTGTCTTGTTTCAGGAAAGCTCTGGACATCATCCGTGCGCAGGAGCAGCGGAAGGACATTCAGTTTCTGTATAAGGATGTTGAAATACTGTCTGGTGTGTATATGTGTATATCGGTGCTGATCTAAATGCATGTGTCTCGTTTCAGGAAAGTACTGGACATCATCCGTGCGCAGGAGCAGAGTAAGGACCTTCACGAGCAGTTCCACCACCAGCTGGAGAGAGCCCAGGACGGCTTCTCTGTCGTGGCAGATTATTTTGGTCGTGGAGTATTTAACAAGGTATGCTATATATAGGCTTGTGTAGTTACTAGCATAGTCAGTAGCCAGCAGGGCGTCTGTGTGTCTTTTGGACACCCAAACCCTTTAAAAAGCACCCCCAAGACATCCACATTTGTTTGTGAGTTTTTCCACCTCAATATAGTTCCCCTGACATTGTATATGGATATCATGCCTTATTTCAATTATTGAATACATTAGTGGTTGTAATCAGAGTATATTTTGGTCCCCCTTGAAAAATGTGATGCCTAAAAATTTTACTATTGCCAATTTTGGGCACCCAGTTTCCAAATCCTGGCTAAGACCCTAGAACTTAGTAGTATCCGGATACTTAGCCAGGACCCATCCTGCCTGTCTTTTGGACATTAAGGGTTAAGATTATTCCGGCCGTGCAGTATTCAACAAGGTACAGCATAGACTTGTGTAGTTACTATTATCATATCATATCATACTGTGACAGAACGTCCGGGATGTTATACTTTATGAAAAACTGGATGCAGGGAGAAATATGGTATAGAACTAAGTGAAGGTATTTATCACATCGTGCTAGCACATTTGGAATAATAAATATATATATATATATATATATATATATATATATATATATATATATATATATATATATATATATATATATATATATATATATATATATATATATATATATATATATATATATATATATATATATATATATATATATATATATATATATATATATATATATATATATATATATATATATATATATATATATATATATATATATATATATATATATATATATATATATATATATATATATATATATATATATATATATATATATATATATATATATATATATATATATATATATATATATATATATATATATATATATATATATATATATATATATATATATATATATATATATATATATATATATATATATATATATATATATATATATATATATATATATATATATATATATATATATATATATATATATATATACACACACACATACAGGTGAACTTGGATATGACGGACCACTGTACGACAGATTTTTGCAATTATGACGGACGATATGCTTGGTCCCAGTCCGATGCATATCAAGTATTCGTCATATGTATATGACAGATTTTGCATATGACAGACCAATTTTCCTGGTCCCATTGAGTCTGTCATATCCAAGTTCACCTGTATATATATATATATATGTATATATATATATATATATATATATATATATATATATATATATATATATATATATATATGTATATATATATATATATATATGTATATATATGTATATATATATATATATATATATATATATATATATATATATATATATATATATATATATATATATATATATATATATATATATATATATATATATATATATACAGGGTGTCCCAAAAAAAATGCAACGAGCTACATTTTCCTAGATTACAGGGATAATAGGAAACCGGTATTTATTATTTATATACTGTTGGAAAGCTACATATCTCAGCTAAGCACCATGAAAAAATCACAATGAAATGATATTCCTGTGGGTAGATATCCCCCCAAACATCACAACCCCTCTGAAGTGCAATCGCGCGTGACCGGTACTGGCCTGTTAATACACAAGCTAGCAACCCGGTACATTTTCCCTAATTGCTGGAAAACTATTAGACTGGTATGTATTGTTCTTACAACTTTGAAAAGCTACATATAGCAGCTAACTAACATAGAAAAATCAAAATCAAACAATACTCCTGAGGGGAGATATCCCCCAAAAGGTCACACCCCCTCCAAAGTGAAATTGCACACGAGAGGTTCTTGTGTGTTTGCATGTAATATTCCCATACAGATGGCTTGAACACCCCTAAAACAATGAATCTAAAGGCATATTGCCATAAGTTGAGATTAAAACATATTTTTGGGCTGAATTAAATTCAAAAAAAGTTTTCCTGAGGTGTAACTTGCTGGCCCACCATGTCCTCATAACAGTTATAAAGGAAGCTTAGGAAGGGTCTGATCAGTGATCAGGCAATTGATCCACTCAAATTATTCAAAATGGGAATTCGGACCAAGTAATTTTGCTCATGATTGACTGCATTTGAACAGGTAAGCCAGCTAGGCTTTGTTTCACATGTGGCTGAAGCAGGTTAAACAGGTGAAAGCAGGTAAATCAGTGCTAGCTTGTGTATTAACAGGCCAGTACCGGTCGCGCGCGATTTCACATCAGAGGGGGTGTCACGTTTGGGGGGATACCTCCCCACAGGAATATCATTTCATTGTGATTTTTTCATGGTGCTTAGCTGAGATATGTTGCTTTCCAACAGTATATAAATGATAAATACTGGTTTCCTATTTTTGCTGAAATATAGGGAAATGTAGCTCGTTGCATTTTTTTTGGGACACCCTGTATATATATATATATATATATATATATATATATATATGGATGTATATATTTTTCGTCCGTGGAGTAATCAACAAGGTACAGCCTAGACTTGTGTAGTTACTAGTGTCCAGGGACTTAGCCGGGATCCATCCCACCTGTCTTTTGTACATACGGGGTTAACCGTTATGCTGTTGGTAGCTAATTTGGCAAATTTTTGCAAAAACCCTGAGAAATGACTGAAACCCTAAATCATGACGTGCCATTCTTGTTGTTATTATCTGTATGGTTTAAGAGGAGAAGGTCAGGTAGGGGTTTAAGCTACTTACATAACAGCCCAGTTTCTCCTCAACAGTTACGTAGACTTACATATCTTTCTATTTTGCTGTGTGTTAGTCTTTCTGACGATTTGCCTACAGTACCAGAGGGGGCCTGCTGTGATGGCCGTGTGATCAAAGGGAATGCCACTGACTGCACTCTGTCTCTCACCACTGCCTGGGTTCAAATCCCGGCCTGGGCATATGAGAAAGTTGCCAGTGACTTGGGGCTAGGCGGTGGTTTTCGCCGGGTACTGCGGTTTCCTCCACTACTTACAACTAGCTAGTCTCAGACTAGCCACAATATAGCATGATAAATGTGACGAAAAACAAAATTCCTACTACTGCACACGAGCCACATAACCTAGAGACCGCCACATAGCCACTACAAATCACCTCAAACAAGCCAATACACAGACTCTATGATCAAACGCTACGAACTTATTACGGATACCTCACATAATAATCTGAAAAGGTATGGTGACAGAGCCTTCTGAGCCTTTGAACCACGCCTTTGAAAATGGCTTTTGTTTGAGAGATATCACCAAATTTATCAGGCAGTTTTGGGTCCTACAGGCAGTTTGATTTTTTTTGTACAGTTGTTGAATGACAAGCTATCATGTCGGCGTATTGTACAATACTAGCATAGGAATGTTAAAATATAGGTTAAAATATAGCAATGTATTTATAAGGTATTTGTGTAAAGATTAATATTATTTTGTTTTTCCATTCACAGGTGACGCTCATCACGGACCCGCCAACCAAGCGTCCGGCAGCTTCCTTAAACCCATTCCTTGATGATCCTGGAGCAGAGAGAGATTTGCTTCTGCAATGATAGAACAAACTATCCAATATAAACCCTCAAATATAAACCTGACGTTTAGAGAGAGACCTGCTTCTACAGTGATAAAACAAATTATCAAAAATCTCCACAACTTCCGCAACCATGGGTACCTCTGCGAACCCATTCCTTGATGACCCTAGCATAAAGAGAGAGACGTTGGGTTAATGTAAAACGAGAGAAGATTTGACTGAAAATTCTTGTGAATGTTGTGATACTTGTGATATGGTATACTGGGAATCAAGCACGAATTATCCACATATACTTAAGAGAGCTTTGCTTTTGGCGCTTCTGATAATAACTGCATTTGAGAATGATTTTACAATATATTTGATGGAAAGTTAAAGGTAATTTTCGGAATAACATTTTTCTTTCAAATATATTCCTATTAAGTTAAAGCCATAAGTCTTGCATGTCCCAAGGACATTTTCTCTGAGGAATCTTAAGCTTTAAGGGGTTAAAGCCAACTGCATGTTGAAAGCATTGTTGTACCTATCAAAAGTAGGAATTTGTGTTGATGAAATCATAATAATGATCTATTGAATATATAACTATATTATCTTATTTACCATGGAGAATAGATGGATGGACATTATACTGTATATGAGATTGTGTATATATGTACAGAATAAAGCAAAAGGAATTAAGTGAATGAATGAAATACAGATGGTTTTGTGTGATTTCTACCCAAATTTGATGGCTAAATGTTATAGTAAAAGAACAACTTTGCCTCCTCAACTCATAGTTTGGTTGGTTATTGCACTAGGTGAAGGGGGAGCATGTGGAGGAGAACGCTCTGGGTGATCGTGTCTGTCTTCTGCTCTATAACGGTAATCTGCAGGGGTTTAGTATGCGTACGTGTGGAATGTACTTTTGATCACTGTCATCAAACATCTAGATAACAGAAGAGGCGTCATCATCTCTTTGTTTCCAAGGATGCACTCTCTTCATGCGCAGCATAATCACGTCTTTGGTATGATGATGATGATGATGATGACAATAACAGATAAAAAGAAGAAAAGGAAGAGGAAGAGGAAAATGAGCAATTAGAGTAATGATAAAAATGGCAAAATAAGTTATGCACAAACGACTTCTCACTGCAGATCAAATTACACTTGTCTCAGAATAGAGCTTCTGCTGTAAACCCTATGATTATAATAATAATAGTAAAATAATAATAATAATAAAATAATAATAATAATAATAATAATATTAATGATATTAAAAAATGAAAATAATGATTATAATAATGATGATAATATAATAAAATAAAAATTATAATGATAATACTAAAAAAAATAAAAATTATAATAAAAATAATAATATTAAAAAAATAAAAATAATAATAATAGTAACAATTATAATAACAAAAAAAATAATATAATATTTAAAAATGAATAATAAAATAAATAAATGATAATAATAATAGTGATAATAATAATAATGGAAATAGTAAAAAGGATATAATGATACAGTATATGCCCAAACTTAATAGGAAATTAAGCCATGCCCTAGAACCTTCAATACATTCCAATGTTTATAGCTTGTTAGAACTAACATTCATGGATACAAAGTTATGAGAGCAGAGCTGACACTTAAATCTCAAAGTTTATTTTGTCGTTTTCGATATCCAAATAAAACAGAGCCACTTTGAATTGAGCCATTTCTACCTTGGGTCATAGAGATTGTAGTGTTTCATAGGGATAGTGACGTTTAGAAAGTGAAACCCCCACGGCATTTAAATAAAGAAAAATAAATGATTATTAATAATCCGATGGTGCATTGGTCAGCCCCTGTCTGTCTTGGGCCGCAGTGCTATGGACTAATAGTGACCCAGGTAGTTTGACAAACAACACAGACTCTGGCCTGGCTGAGAGTCTGGTCAACTACCATTTCACAATGAAACTGAATGAGAGATGAGGGCCCGGTTGTCATGGAAATTGAATGCTACTGGCAGAGATTAATCATCTCCTAGGAAGTTCTCAGTATACACCGATAGTTTAATATTGAGTGCTGATTAGTGTTTTCCTTGAAACAGCTGAGCCACACTAATGAGTCCACTACTATTATGAAACGCTGTAAGCATTGATTAAGTAATAGGAATAACATAATTTAACCCTTCCAATGCTGAGGCTACTTTCGTCCAAAGCACAAGGACACACATATTTTTGAAAACCATCTAAACCCTGTCATGTTGGTACTCATTGGAAGGCTCTCGCTGAGTACTCTTAGATGAGTACCCATTTGCCCAAGTTTCAACAATTTTTAATGGTATTTGAATCATTTTGTATTGGCCAAAATAGCCACCAGCAGCACAAGGGTTAAGGCACAAGGACGTTTGCAGCTATAGGCAAAGCATTTTCCATGTTTTTACGGTATGAGCAAGAAAGGTTTACTTCATTTTACTTCAAATTCCTATTTTCCACTACTATAACTATAATCTCGAATGAAGAAAAGAATGGGTATAAAGCGAGAGACCAATTACTATATGCGCTATAATGAAGAGCTGGACTCATGCCAGGAGTCACAGATCTGGCAGCAGTGCGCGGTCACGTCGGAACAGTGTTTGGTCATCTAATCTATAATCGATTGCCAAATATAAGTAATTCAGTTCAAGAAGACGTGACCCCGTGCTAGGAGGATGTTGATCTGAGCACATGGTGTCGTCACATCCTCCTCTGAACTCCTCTAAGCACCTAATGACACTCCCTTATCTGATCTCCCCTGGGGGTAGTGTGTGTTTTATTGGCTGATAGTTGTATTAGGTAACGTTCCTGCCCCCCCCCCCCCCCCGCCCTGCCCTGTACATGGATGAGAACTATATCAACTGCCGTGGAAGTCGTGACTAGAAATGGTCACATCGAACTTTTGAAAAAGTCATTAAATGCAACATTCAACCCTCAAGAGCCTGCTAAAACTCATATACTAAGCTTCAAGCCGGTGAACTGTGTACTTCCTTCCTTAAAAATCTCAATTTTATGTAGTCATTTCTATAAAAACTGCTTTTATACTCAGTTTTCTTCTAAGAGGGGAAATCTGCTAGCCTTTCTCTTTTTGTTTAGCACTCTCGGATAGCTTACTTGATTTGGCCTATGTAGATTAACCATCACCGGCATTCTCCGGGGAGCAACTAAGCAGGAAGCACAGCCCAGGCCACCCACATACAGACACGAGGACTCCCGGGGGGGGGGGGGGGCACTTGGGTATTTAGGGGGTCGCATACGTTCGTTATCAAAATTAAAAAATACCCCGAAAGCACTGATTTCTGGCCAAAAAAGCACCCTTATTTTAATAAAACGCTGATTTTTTCCACTAAATAAACACCCCTTCTTTTATCAAAACACTGACATTGGATGAACGGGAACACGTGTTTAAACTTAAGATTTTATAATCCTCTGCGTGTTTATAGCGGCAGCAAGTGGCAGACTCGGAAGCCCAGTCACTTCGCGAGTCACTCGGCGTCAGAGCCGCGTATATTTCGTGGATTGTTAGGGGATTTTGACCCCCATACTTTGTACCTTGGTACAAAAAAGTACCCTTCTTTTACAAAATCGCAGACATGCGGAGGTCTTAAAAAAGACCCCTTCTTCCGCAAAATACGTAACTAAGGTGCGGCCCCCCTCTGTACCTTGAGTGCCCCCCCCCCCCCCCCTGGCGAGGACTCCACCTTTGATGGCCTCCCGACCTTAGGCTCTGTTCACATTTCCTGTAATGGTTTCCCGTTTCTCTGAATATCTGCATTCAAAGGTTATGAATGACTATATTGCATTAGGGTTTTGAATGAAAGGTATGATTATTGTGTAGTGTTAGGAATAGAAGAGTTAAAATCATTTAGAGAGAATGAATGCATGAGGGCTTAAAGACACATTGGCACACAAAGGCCATTTAGTGCCATAAAGTCTTTTCCAAAAAGTGGTTCTTCTGTCATTTGTGAAGACCGATGACAAAGCATATTTTTTATGTGAAAAAATTAAAAGTTCTCGGACAATTAAATTTAAAAAATAAGACTACAGATTTAAAATTGCTCTGTGAAAAGCTATAGAACATCGCAAACCTGTGTTAATAATGGTATATGCATGTTTAGTTTATATTTAGTCAACACAGGCAGGCATGCCATCGGTCATAACATTCTTGTAGAATTACAAACTCGTATGCTCTAAATGATTTCGTGACTAGTACATTTTACGATCATCGTGATATTCTGTAGGTTACAAGCTCATAAAATGGATAGTTTGGATCGTTGTGCAACTACCCTTGCGGGGAAAATGTTAAATGATTTTATGCCACCTCATGGTTAATATGTAGAAATGTTATTTTGCAACTGAAGTTCCAAACGGTAGCTATAGCCCTGGGGCAGAGGGGGGCCGCACCCGCGTTACGTATTTCGCAGAAGAAGGGGGTCTTTTTTAAGACCTCCGCATGTCTGCGATTTGTAAAAGAAGGGTACTCTTTTGTACCCAGGGGTATTTCTAAATTTTGATAAATTAGGGAAATGCTCTCATCACCAGACAACCAATAAGCAATGTTTAATGACTAAGAGGTTTTTGCTAATAGCCTGTTATCTCTCCTTATCTACAGGGGGTCGAGTGTTCCTCAGGAGGCACAGCCACTTTATAGCTAATTCAAGCTAACAATGAGCAAAGCGAATGGGTTTGTAAGTTTCAACTGTGTGCCTGTAAGAACAGGTTTGTCCTCTATTGGTGTTCAGGCCAAACACATCTGTCTACTTATAGAAATCTGGGTCAGTTTGTGGTTAGCAGTCTCTGAGTGTGGAGAACTAGAACATAGGGGGAACTAAAGGGGCAATTGGTACATGGGACACTAGTAGTCTAAATAAGATGTAGAGATTGTGGTACTTTAGGTATGATACCCCTGGAGAGCCTCCCTACTCTGTGACCCAGAAAACTTACTTGGCTACTGGCTGAACCCATCTGTATACTTTACAAGTGGACATGTAGAGGTCACACGTCCACCTGTAGGGTCTATCAATCTTTTGTGCAGAGTGAATGGACTATACTCCTGAACTTGAACTATCGCTCATTGTTAGCTTGAATTAGCAATGAAATAGAAATGTTGTACTACGGTAGCTATTGTAGGAAGGTGTAGTAGCTGTTTGGGAAGGGAGCAAAGGAAGCAAGGAATGGGCTTTTACGTCGCTTTCAAAAACTTAGGTCATATCGCGACGAGATAGAAACCCGGAACAGGGAAGAAATTCCCTACTCGTTGCGAATAGTTCTAAGGGGTCTTTTAGTTGGAGAAGTACCATAGACAGCTCTCCACAACGCAGCACATTTATATAGCCACCAGGCCAACCCGCTTGGGGATCCAGTGAGATTCAAACCTACACATGTAGGAACTCACGTTTGGGAGTCTGGCAACGTAACCACCCTTTGTGGAGGGAGCATATTCAGGGATAGCCTGCTTCCCAGGCCATATTTAAATGTCCTCCCTTGTGGATAGATGGCACTGCGGTATACTAGGAGGTCAGATGAAAATACTTTCACTAGTCGCCCTCGTGTGGCAATTGTGTGAACTAAATGGCCAAACAGTAGGCCACAAGCCCCTATGTAGTATAGGTGCAGGCATTTATATATGATAAAGTAAAACAGAGTAGAGCCTTCAGTTGTAGCTAGGCTAATTCAGGGATAGCCTCCATGAAGGACTAAGGAAGCTTCTCCCCCACAAGTTAGCCAAGATCAGAGACAACCTACTATGGATTACATAAGAAATCTTACATAAGAAGCTCATGCGTAAACGGGATAAGTACTACGCAAAACTAAAAAAGCCAGACATTATAATGACAAGCTCAAAACCATGCTTAAGTCACTAAAGCAGCAAGAGTATCTGGTCATGCCATACAAAATATCATACGGTCTCTTACCAATATCTAGAGCAACTAGGCATTGCCATGAGCTGGGATCCCAGATACCACTCTCAATTAAGGAACTTGTCAAGTACTCCTTCTACCCACAAACAATGTGTGTGTGTGTGTGTGTGTGTGTGTGTGTGTGTGTGTGTGTACAGATAGAGGGATAGAATTCCATTAAACATGTTCCCAAAACATATACATGTCCCCAAGTTGCATGATATATTTCTAAAAGATGCATCATATTTTGAAAGTTGCACAATATATGTAACAAAGTTAAACAATGTTTTGAAAGTTGCATGAAATTTTTTGAGATGAATTAATATCATTTTGACATGCCATGATATATATATATATATATATATATATATATATATATATATATATATATATATATATATATATATATATATATATATATATATATATATATATATATATATATATATATATATATATATATGACAATATATATATATATATATATATATATATATATATATATATATATACATATATATATATATATATATATATATATATATATATATATATATATATATATATATGTATATAATATTATATATATATATATATATATATATATATATATATATATATATATATATATATATATATATATATATATATATATATATATATATATATATATATATATATATATATATATATATATATATATATATATATATACAGGAACTAGGAATAATGGCAAGCTGCCCACAGTTCCTGCGTAAAAAGTCGTGGGCAGAAGAACTATGTAACATGATACACTTCACGAAAGGCAGCATGGAACACTTGCAATCTCTGAAGCGTTCACTTGAGTCGCTAGGCACCATACGCGATGGCAGCCGATTACTGTCTCTTGTTTCTAGTGATCGCTCTGGCGGTTGTTTTGGGTGTGTCAGTGTCAAAGAAGATATATCTTGCTGATTGTGCTATGCATGGAAGTATAGCAAAATGCAGACTGAGTGGCAATGGCAATATAAGTGGACTCTCTCTTCAAAATTTAGATGCGGCAGCAAAAATCACTCGACTTGACATAATTGGGTCACTTACAACAGAACGCCCAAAGTGGACTCGACTTCCTGAAAAGTGCTTCTCAGGTCTACAGGTTAGTAATAAGACACATACTATATATATATATATATATATATATATATATATATATATATATATATATATATATATATATATATATATATATATATATATATATATATATATATATATATATATATATATATATATATATATATATATTTATATATATATATATATATATTCAAATATTTTTTAACACAGTCACACAATAGTATAACCTGTTTATACAGTATTATGAAGATACTATATCTACTAGTTTTTACTTCGATATACAAAGTATTGAATAAAACTTTGTCTCCAAGTACTCATTTCTTCTGTCAGTTATTCTTTAGAAAGTAGAAAGTAGTCTGCTACTCTCATATTTTAGAAACTAACTTGGCAATAAAGCGAAATTTCACAAAATATTTATAGGAGAGTTGGTGTATGGCATGTGATTACCATTTCTCGATCAAATGTTTTCCAGAAAAATGTTTGTAAGCAAAATATTTCCAACATTGTCAGGGCTGTTTTGGCCACTCTGAGTGTAAATGGGTTAAGTTATTGAATTTGATATTCATCTTCAATCCTAAAAAAGTCAAATTGAAAACATTTAATAACTATCAGCTTCACATTAGCAAATGACCACTCAAATTACCTATACCCAACAATTACTACTTGGACGTCTACATTGTAACCTTAATTTCAATATAATTACATAATAAACTTTTAAGCGCAATTGAACCAAGCCTATATTTCCTATGATAACAATAAGATTACTAGGATTACAATTTGAAACAAAGCCAGAAAGCTTGAAAAAAAAAGAATATGGATTGAATAATGACATCTGGCGATGATATTCTCTACCTGATAACACCCAGGAACCTGGAGATGCACCTAGTTATAGGATTATGCTGCTTTGAGGTGTGTTTTGGGATGGGACTATTAACTGGCTTGCAATGGTACTCATCACCTTAAGCAAATTCATAAGTAAATTAAATCATTATTCCTTGAGAATTACACTTGAAATTTGATACTTTTGACAATTGGAATAAAGAATGACTTTACACAATATTTGAAGGAGAGTTGTCAGTGATGATCTGCTGATCATTTATCCTTCAAATTGTTTTTTAGAAAAATTCTTTTGGGCAAAAGATTTCCACAAAATTGTTTGACTGCTTTTGGCCGCTGTGCGCATTAATGGTGTAAGGATTGAACACCATTGACACCTTTGTTGCCACACCTACATCGTTAATATTTTTTTCATTATTACATCACATTCTGGCAGGCTCTGCTTTTTGTTCAACCATGCACTAGCTACCAGGCTGATGCAGGGGAGAGGATTCCTAGGCTTTTAAACTGTTTCCAAATCAACCTAATACAATTGACAAATACAGCGTCAAGTTAATTGCAATAAACCACACCCAAAATATTGATTGAGATTGGAAGTCCGCCAATTAACCTGAAACTGTCTTATTACAGAGCAATACATGATCTCAATTAAATACTCAATTCCTGGATGTGTAAATATTTAGATAACAAAGTAACATTTTGAGAAATATTTCACTGAAAGTTGGTGATCCTGTTTGGTTTTACAATCCTTCTTCAAACATTTTTCAAGTTATATTGAATTAAAATGAGATTAATTAAAAGTTGAAGGACTATGCACACTCCAAAAATGAATGGTTTAAATGAATGCCTGTAGTGTTTTACAACTCATCTGCCATGGAGCTGCTCATTCAAACCCTTAAATAGTGATGAAGGGGATGGCAGTTTCTACCGGTAGGAACTGCTCTACAATCTCGAGGGTAATGCTCGGATGAGCTACATGTTATAGTAGTAATCGTCTCAGCTGATAAATGAATTCAAAAAGCTACTCAGATTCATACTGAACAACAAGTTGTTAGAATTGTCATTACCTTTGTCATGTACTTTTCAACATGTTCTCCATATGGTTATCTCTGATGATGCTTATTATGAAATACGCATATTTTCCTGTTTTCATTAATACTCTTTTGCGCAATTCAAGACTTGAATAGCGTGGCAGTACTTATTCAAACACCGAATCAATAGTCCTGAATGGGAAGATGGAAAACTTCACTTGCGCAATTTATTGAAAATACCACTTCATCTTTTTTCAGATAGAGAGTCTTGTTCTTCATAGGCTTGACATACAAAAGGTGAGCGCGATGGCCTTTGCTGGTGTCCATCCTTACCTCAAGGCGCTCTCACTATCAGTAAACCTCCTGGAGGAAATCCCCACAGAGGCCCTGGCAATCTTACACGGACTCGAGGAATTGAACTTGGGCTTTAACAAGATCACCGCAATCAGAAATGATAGTTTGATCAACTTGACCTCTCTCACTCATCTTCGCCTGTTTGCTAATCTATTGCACACAATAGAGGATGGGGCGTTTAATGGGATCAGCTCTCAATTGAAGTATTTGGAATTACAGAAAAACCCTCTTCTTAAAGAAATACCATACTTCCCACCAGCCCCTAAAATATTTTCAATCGATCTAGAATATTGTTCAATAGGGAATCTAACTCGGCCGCTTGTGCATGACAACCAGTACATGCCTTTGACGCTCCTCAGATTAAGCAACAACAACATAGAAACCATAAACCCAACTACATTTCGAAATATGAGTATAATAACCTTGATCTTGGGTTTCAACCAAATAAGGGAATTGCGTCCGGGGATGTTTGATGCTGTCTACAAAACCAAACAGCTGCAACTTAACAGTAACTCCATCCGCGTCATTCCTAGCGGGTGTTTTCGCACTTTGTACAGTTTACAGCTGCTGGCGCTGGGTTCAAATCAAATTTCTGAAATACATGCACATGGCTTTGAAGGCCTTGGAAACTTAGCAATTCTCCTTTTATCAAATAATCAATTGTCTGAAATTCATAATTTTACATTCTTGGGAATCAAAAACCTCCAAACCCTTTCCTTGTCACACAACCGTATTCGTTTTATCACAGCGTCAGCATTCCTAGCTCTGTCTCATCTTCAAGATTTGGATTTGCAATGGAATGTTTTGAAAACGTTAGCTACACATATGTTTGCTCCTGAGTTCTTCAACAACGGGTTACTTGACGTTAAAGATAACCCTTTAATATGCGACTGTAGTATCGTTGAGTTTATTCAGGCCCTCGCTCGTGTAACCGCAAAATCATCTTGTTTCAGTTTTGCATCAAATCAAAGTTTTATTCTCAAATCATACACACGACAGGTCTGCCAGAATGAGAGCCAAGAACCAGAGACCCAGACTCAGCAATCTGATATCTCAACAATTGACCATGTGTCCCCATCTCGCCTGGGAAATAATCATAAGTGGTATTGGAGGACTATCATTATAGCATTGAGTAGCATGATGTGCGCTTTAGTTGTTATGCTTGGTGTTAGACGGTTCATCAGGTCCGCACGTACAACATCAGCTCCTCAAACACACGCTCAGACTCCTGAAGCCGTGACCAGTGAACAGCACGCCCAAGTATAAACGTCAGCAAGATACACGACAACCCTCTGGCACTAGCGCATCTTTGTGTACCTTTGAAGCTTAGGAGTTCCTCCAGATATTGTTTTCTGGGTCTAGGGTACTTCTTTCAAAATTTGTTTGTAAGAGAGTTAGTTGAATATATATATATATATATATATATATATATATATATATATATATATATATATATATATATATATATATATATATATATATATATATATATATATATATATATATATATATAAATATATGTATATATATATATATATATATATATATATATATATATATATATATATATATATATATATATATATATATATATATATATATATATATATATATATATATATATACAATGAAAATCATCTAAACCCTGTCGTGTTGGTACTCAATAGAAAGCTCTGGCTGAGTACTCTCAGATAAGCACCCAATGTATTAGGGTTTCGGTCATTCTTAAGTTTTTTTGCATCATTTTGTATTGGCCAAATTAGTCCAATTAGCCAAATTAAATCAACAGTGGTCAACCACTGGTGACCAGCAGATGCAAATATTTTGGTTTGAAACCTAAACATGGTTGATTATAAGCCACGACGAAATTATTGCCTGTATTCAGATGCATTCAAATGCATGTCGGGTTAATGCAACTCTAGAATATGAAACGCATAATTTTCTCTTCACGGATCTGAAGTGAAATATTGACACAGATGGTGTATATTTTGTGTCAGGAAATTATAAATGTTATTCTAAACTATAGATCGCATGTCATTGGTAGCCTTTTATATCCATTAGTTGAATATCTAACCCTCCCAATGCTAAGACTACTTTCGTCCAAAGCACAAGGACGCAAAGATTGTTGGAAACCATCTAAACCCTGTCATGTTGGTACTCATTGGATGGCTCTCGCTGAGTTCTCTCGGATTAGTACTCATGTGCCAGGGCTTCAGTCATTTTCCAGGGTGTTTTGCACCATTGTGTATTGGCCAAATTAGACACCAGCAGCATAAGGGTTAATGATGTGTCACCTTTTCACTGTATATCATGTATTTGCCGCGTGTATTCTGTGTTCACTGTATATCATGTATTTGCCGCGTGTATTCTGTGTTCACTGTATATCATGTATTTGCCGCGTGTATTCTGTGTTCACTGTATATCATGTAGTTGCCGCGTGTATTCTGTGTATGTATGATTCTATTTCTGCGTGGAAATAAAGAAGCATTAAGAGAGATAACTGGTGATCCTGTTGCGTTGTTGTTTTATCTGATTTATACTGCAGAGCCTATAGATGAACAAGAAGCATTTAGGCAATGTCCTTGGGCAAGACAGTTTATTCCATATTGCTTCAGTCTATCCAGCTGCAAAATTGGTACCTAGCATAAATAAGGCAGTGCTTAGAGCTTATGCGCTATATGCTGCCAGTTGCTCTATGATATCCCCCGGGGGATTGAAATGGTTTCCGTGTGTACATGCCTGCTAGGGGAGGAAGGTCGTGTGAGCGCTTCGGTGGATACACGACTATAAACCGAATACCTTTACCTTTACAATGCTCCCATATTTTCTTCATTAGCATAGAGAGGTTAGTCTGGACTAGTGTTGCCCTGTTTTATTTTCAATATACAGACTCGCATGGCTAGTTTCAGCCCGCATGCATTATTTTCCTTCAGGTAATTGTGGCTCCGTAAGCAGCCCATTAAATCCTATCAAGATACCCGATCCTTCACCCTGGTGTAATCAAGGAATTACCGTTATCTGTTGAACCCATAATTTCTAATCTTTACATAAATTGTGTAGTAGGAAGCTTAAGGAACGCAAAACCCCCCATATATTAAAGGCAGTAGAGAGTGATTTAAGGATTTCTCTACAAACCACACAGGTTCGTCGTTTTTACCTTTGTGGTGGTGAGAGTTAAAACACAGAACAAGTTACTACCATGAAACAAGAGGTACTTTAATTCACAAAGGGTGTGTATATAGTATGGCAATAAGAATTCATCAAAATAGGTACACGATACCTTGTGCAAGCTGACATCTATAATCATAATCTGAGCCAAATCCTTCTGATGGTTAATATGCCCTTTAAGACCACAGTGTTTATGCAAACGACCTTAGCGTGAAGTTAACAATATACAACACCAACAGGTTTTGTAAGGTACATGTAATGGTACATCTAAGGGTCTGAAAAAACACTATCTTCTTATATATATATATATATATATATATATAAATATATATATATATATATATATATATATATATATATATATTATATATATAATATATATATATATATATATATATATATTATATATATATATATAATATATATATATCATTAGCCAATGAAAAACAACGGGCAATAACAAATGGACATACATAGTGTTTACTTCCACAAACTGGGTTTGTTTACATATTGTTAATGAAAACATAATACACAGTTACATATGTGTTTAAACAATATTTTGACAAAAACATTTTTACCCAACTGGCTACAAATGTCCATACCACCAAAAATGGGTTGGAAGATTTGGAAACCTTGAATCAATTGTCACATGGCAAAATCGTTGCAATATGTTCTATCAACGGGTTTTGTGTGGAAAGGACATCCAAACTGCTCACACTTTCACAAAAGAAATTATAATTACTAAAATTAACCCAATCTAAAACTTTCAAATGGGCAAATAGTACGCTTATGTGTCCTTACATGTCGACTAAATGGTTATGTCTTATATTACACAGGAAAACCTAGTTATTCTCCGATTATCTAGAAGGTAGATATTAAGAATCAAAAAATGATGATAAAATCGTTTAAGTGATTACATACTATAACCAGACCTTGGTGGCCATTTTCGACTTTAAATAGCGCCACCTTGGGTTGATTAGTGGATATACATGCCAATTATAGGGTCCACGATTCTGGCTACATTTCCAGCGTGGAGAGCCCTGCAAAAAGTGCAATATGACTTTCTGATGGAGCCTTCCCTCCTTTGCATTTTTTTTAATTCTCAAAGATGTAAGTACATATCTGTCATTGCATTATATTTCAACCACAGGTATTCACATAATCCCCAAATAATGTATAAGGCTAAATACAATAAAAAGGCAATATGAATGCTTACAGCTTGTGACAGTAATATAGATAAAAAGGAATATATTACAATATCAATTTTCAAAGAATCATATACTATGCTCCACCTTTCATCTAATTCGGGCATGGTCATATTCTCTCCTTTGCATGCTCATGCTTTCGAAATGATCTATTTATATCAACCCATTTAGCACATCTTTTGAAAATAAGGGAACAATCTAGGTAGTACACAGGTAAAAATTGACGGGTCCAAACGGGCCCGTTATTTTGACGGGCCCGTAACAGGCCCGTTACAGGCTCAGAACCCGTTATAACGGGCCCGTAACGGGCTCGTTATAACGAGCCAGTTATGATAGGCCTGCAAAAATAATGGGACCGTTACAGGTTTTCAAGCCGCGAAATATCGATATATTGAGGGATCGAACCGTAACGGGCCCGTTTGGGCCGTACGGACCCGTCAACTTTTACCTGTGTAAATGATTGTTTTATTTGGCTTTAACAAATAAGGTTGAATATATCTACCAAACCACACACCACTCCTAGTGATGAGTCGGGATCAAAGTTGTCAGGCAATGTTCAACATTTATATGCAAATGAATCAGTGTCGACAAAGTGTCCCTCAACTAAATAACAGCACAGATCAGGGAGGGCACTAATAAAACAATAAAATGGCCATATTGATACAAAACAAATCTCAAGTCTCTCCTTATACTGAAGATTTATATGTTGAGGCTATAATAATGTAAGTTACTTTTTAAAAGATTTTTTTTTAAGATTTATGTATATGATGTAGAAATAAAGATTACATTTCGCAAGGACGTGTCAATTCTTTGAATTCATACGTTTCTTTGTATGTCAGGTTTTTTCTGCAAATGTGCTCTACCATTGAACAAATTGTGTTGTGGCTGATGACATTGCAGCAAGTGCGCAGACGATCTCTGAAAACACAGAATATGTTATTGATATAGTTTTAAGTTGAAAATATTTACCGCCAAATATTAAGGGACTTGATTAACTCTAATATTTCATTTAGGTATATTCACTTCATATCTGTTGCTGGTGCAAGGGAGCTGCAATTGTCATTACAATAACTGGCAAATTGATTTAAAAAATGTCGATATATCTTACACAAGTCCAGAGTGCCAACAATGAAGAATGAGAAATAAAGATATAGCTTATATCCGAGAACATAATATGCATGACATCTCCATCAGTCTGGTCTTTGGTCAGCCCTCTGTGTCTCACCTGGCAACGTATTCCATCAAAGGCCTCATAATAGTAATATAGAAGATAGTCAAGTCCTCTGCAGACAACCTATCATATCCATACACATACACACACACACACACACACACGTATATATATATATATATATATATATATATATATATATATATATATATATATATATATATATATGTATATATATGTATATGTATATGTATATATATATATATATATATATATATATATATATATATATATATATATATATATATATATATATATATATATATCAGGGTTGGAGTAATTTGTAATTTTAATATAAAAATTAATAGTAATTTGCAAATTTTCAATGTAATAGAAAGTAATCAATTTCTTAGTGGCTAAACTATTACTGTAATAGGTAATAGTAATTGACTAGTCCTAAAGGTAATGGTAATTTCATATTACTTTCTATTACATCTGTCAAGTTATCACAAGGTATGCATCTGCTATTGGATGCTCAGAGGCAAGCAGAAACTGGATATGCATATGCAGTGCATATGTACACACTCTTCACATTGAGACTAATTGTTCAACTGCCACAATATCATGAAGAATATCTGCAATACACAGATGTCACATCTGCACTAGATTATATGTGGACAGATGTCATGGATATGGAAACAGTGCTTTTTTAATTGAGGATGCAATGACAGGATGCAAATCTATTGTGTTGTTCAACTGGAGGAGACATGCTGAACCTAAGTGAAATCCAATCAGCTTGAAAACAGACACCCCCTTTTGAAAACAGACCCATGATTCTCAGTGGATCAGTATGTCCATGAGATGTTCCACTGTGCAATGACTTAATCTGGTGACATGTCTAACCATCTTTGAAATCCCATGTCCCAATTTGGAACTACCTGGCCATACCAGCATACAGCAGTAGAGGGGATATTTAGTATTGCTGGGAACAGTGGGAAGATTTTCTGCCCTGACTAATTTTGCCAATTCAAAATGATGCGAAAACCTGATAAATTACTGAAACCCTGACACATAGGTACTCATTTAAGAGTACTTAGTGAGAGCTGTCTAATGAACACCAACATGACAGGGTTTAGATGGTTTTCAAAAATCTTTGCATCCTTGTGCTTTGGTTGATATGTAGCCTCAGCATTGAAAGTGTCAAAGTGCAACCAACCTATTGGAAAATAGTGTACTTTAAGATCAGGGGCCAGTTGCAACAACATGACTCAGGTTCAAACTCAGGCTCAAGTCTCAATTTGATTGTCTACAACAATAGCATCTACTGTTGTAGACAATCAAGTTGAGCCTTGAGTCTAAGTTTGAGCCGGAGTCATGTTGGTGCAACTGGCCCCAGAAGAATCAGACTACTTAATCTGACAAGTTCTATAGCAGGACTATCAGAAAAACCTATTAGAATAGCTGACATTTTTTGTTTTATTGTTATTGTGAATTTTAAAAATCTATTAAGACATTTATGGAATCAGCTGACACAGGGACACTAAGTGAATATGAGAAAAAGGCTGCTATCCATGCCAGTTATGAGATCTATACATATAATACTGTTATGGACTGAGTGTATTTGCCTGAACTTGATATTCATAAATCATATAATGGAATAGTCAAATCATTAAACCCAGTAAGCTTTGTTCCATCTATTGAAAAGTAATTTGTAATGTAATCAATTAATTTTTCAAATGTAATAGTAATTGTAATTGCTGGATCTAAAAAATGGTGTAATAGTAATAGTAATATAATTGCAAAATACTGAAGTAATAGTAATATAATTGATTACTTATTAAAGTAATTGACCCCAACCCTGATATATATATATATATATATATATATATATATATATATATATATATATATATATATATATATATATATATATATATATATAAATATATATTTATATATATGTAT
The DNA here is from genome assembly GCA_963942565.1 of Maea johnstoni. Lineage (NCBI taxonomy): Eukaryota > Metazoa > Annelida > Polychaeta > Spionida > Magelonidae > Maea > Maea johnstoni. The sequence continues at coordinate 1,851,891 of OZ012700.1, read as the reverse complement.
ATATATATATATATATATATATATATATATATATATATATATATATATACATACATACATACATACATACATACATACAAACATACATATATATAAACATGCGATTAGCTAGGTTATATACTCACAAGAGCCATTCCATGGTGAAGAGAAGACCAACTCTGTCTGGTCCCAGTGGAACATCAACAGCCTGGCAAACTAGGACCAGAGTTACGATCGAAGAACTCGGTACAACAGCCACTCCAAACGACAGAAACGTAAGGAGAACCCTGAAACAAAGAAGTAGGAAATTAGGAAATTACCCTTTTTGAGTAGATGTGTATAAATGTCCTAGATTAAAAAAAAAAGGACTACTCTATATCCATGATGCCATCATTGATTACTTATTATTTTTTTTCGTTTTTTTTTATTTGTTAATTTATTTATTCATTTTTTTGAACTTTTCTTTAAAAAAATATTAAATTTTTTTTAATTAATATTTTTAGATATTTTTTTAAATTTAATTTTATTTATTATTTTGTGTCTTGTTATATTGTTATATAAAAGTAAACGAGGCTGTGACCTGTAAACTTGAGGTTAATCCTATAGTAACCATGGTGAAGGGGGATAAAACATGGAGAATGGGGATAAAACATTTATTTGTATCCTTACATTGACAATTAATGAAAAGCAATGCAATAAAGTCCAGTACACCAAAGAAATTGACCAATCAGCTGCTAGTATCAGATTGGAGCTGATGATAAATGTATATATATATATATATATATATATTTATATATATATATGTATATATATATAGTTTGGCCTTATATGAAACTGTATTTATTTTTAATACAACACTCACCCAAGCACAAATATTCTCCCCACATCAAGATCAATGCCGTACGTCTGAGCAACAAAGATGACGGAGGATGCGACAAAGATGACTGAACCATCACGGTTCACACTTGTTGCAATTGGTAGAACAAACTTGGTCACGTGGGGATCTATCCCACAATTCTCCTCGCAGTTTTTGATCATGTACGGTAAGGCTGCAGCACTGAATAAATAATGGCAAAAAGCACATTACACGTCCTAGGCAAATGATGAATCAGAAATGTTTTATTGCATGATGAATTACCGTATTCTTCCGATTAAGCGCATGGTGCGGATAGAGGTTGGGAAATTTTTCTGAAGTAGGGGTGTTGGCGATCTTCCATTTTACCGCACACCTCAATGATTGCCGGAGCATATTAGCTGTTATTGCACCTTTGCGCTCTTGCTGTTCAGTTTGCTTAGACATTCGCGGCATGCGAAAACATCATTAATTGGTTGAGAGTACGATCATATGAACAGTGAGAGTGCGAAGTAACTGCCGAAATTGAGGAATTCATTGCTGGTTTGCAGACATGGCAAGAGGAAAGGTATGTGATTTTGCTTTTCTTACTTCTTCTGAGGGGAAGTTTTTCATCACATTTGCGCTGGTCATTCCCCCATTAACCGTGAAATATAGGCCCTGTGCACTTATTTGGGAATGTGCGCTTAATCGGAAGAATACGGTATACTTATATGTATCCGATTAATTAGTGACCTATTGCTTAACAACTGAAATAATACCATCAAAGATACTATTGTAATGGTAACTGTCTTTTTCAGGATTTTCAGCCTACCAGTTGAATAAGTAACACAAAGGCTTCTACAGGAGGAGTCATTCTTTATTGGTTATCTCCCTGGAAACTAGGAAAGAACAAACAAAACATGTCTAAGCACATGGCCTTAACATTCATTAACAGTTAATACAAAATACATCAACATTCTATGTTCACTCTAAAGCTTCAAATGACAAGTTTTATAAAATACAATTCTTCAACTTATTAAGCCTATGCTTAAACGTCTACTACCTAAACAAGTCATTATACAAAAATATTTGAAATTAAGGTGGCAGCACCAATATGCAAGAAATTAAATTTAAAAAATTGTACATTTATTACAACTAATAACATCTTATGGTATAAAATTATTAGGTTTCTCCTATATCAGACCTACCTACTAGGTGGCGCGAAACCCATTAAGACACTCTCAAACACGTTCCATTGGACCTTGAATGGATTTTTGCGTACAACAGCAAAGTAGAGTAGTGGGAGAATGATGAGCTGATGACAGGCCAATCCCAGAATATTGACCAGTATGAAGAGAGCAAGAGAACTGAACGCAGCCTGCATGTTCCCTACATTCAATATGGACGCCGCTATGAGACTCGCCACTCCCAGTGGGCTGTACCTGAAGAAAAGAGTTGATCTAATCAATTTATGTCTCAAGAACTCTTGTGCAGTATGAACAAGGGTTACCTTTTGAGAATAAATTAGGAATCAACCCATTCATGCTCGCGAGTTCCTCCAGAATGTGTCTGGATATATCATACCTTTTACAATAATAACTTTTTAGGTATTTTTTTACAAAACATTTGAGGGAAAGTTGTTGGTAGTGTTCTGATTAACACTTCTCCTCCAGATATCTTCTGAAACGTGCTTTGTACAAAAATATTTTACCGAAATTGTAAGTCTACTTCCATTGATGGGTTTAGCATGGATAACACCCTTTGCCTAGATGCATCCAAGGCCTTTGACGTTGTATACCACAATGCCATGTTGAACTAACATTATGCAATGGGTATACCAGTGCACCTCTGGAGGCTGTTGAATGACTCTTACCATGGAATGACCTAAGCCACACACTTGGGAAGGCCAACTCTCTAAGAAGTTCCAAAAAGACCAAGGCCTACGTCAAAGAGGTTTACCATCTACAAGAACTTAAAGGCTAGAACTGATCCATTGCTCTGGAAGCTGGAGAGATCTGGTCTTGGAGTGCACATAGGATCCATGTACTTAGAGGCCCCCACCTGTGCAGATGACATTGCCCTCTATCATTCTCACAATCAGAACTCCAAGCAATGGCCCACATCGCATCTGACAAAGTGAGTACCTAAAGGTATGACTACAGCTCCTCAAAGTCTATGGTCATGGTAACGGGAAAAGTCACAGATTCAAGACCATAGAGACGAACAATAGATCCATAGAATATTCCACTGCTGTAGGCCATCTCGGTATGAAAAGAACTGATGAAGCAAAAACACTTGAGGCAGTTCAAGACAGAATCAAAGCAGCGAAAAGAACTGCAAAATACAAAAACAGCAAACTCATCTGGCGTATGTGCCACCTGGAGAGGGAAAACCTCCATCACTTCATTAGTAAATGCCCATCCTTATAAGTACCCAGAAATAAATATGTTATAATTATGTCTGTATGGAAGGAGCTTATCTCTCATCCAGTAGAGTACATTGTCGTGCCTGTGGGCTGTCACATACAGGCATCAGGGGTGTCCAAATATTTTAGACCCGGAGCCCAGTCAATAAGTCATGGAGCACGGCAATTTTTTGTGACCATGGTTAGATAATAGCTATGAATATTGTCACCTGGTGGCACTACTATATTAGCCCTTTTGTAATAGTTAGGACTAAGACCAATCAACAGATAGTATTACTAAATGGAGTTCACTGGCTTTAAAATACAGTTTGTATCAAAAATAGCTCAGTGAAATATCTGATATGCTAAAGTGGTCATGTTTTGTGAAAATTTCACAGTTAAAGAGTGCTTTATTTTCTGGGGTTTGTCGCACGCTTTGAAGCCCCTGTCGCACGTTGGTGCGACAATGCACCAGTTGGACACCCCTGCAGGCATGACTTTGAATTTAATTGCTACATGATATAAGTCAAATCCTGATTTTTTGGGTGACTAAGGCTATAAAGTAGTTCATAGCATTGTGACTTACCACATAACCACGTTCATGATCTTGTATATGACGTCTATTGTTGCTGTACAGAAGTCAGTGATGGGTTGGGCGACCTCTCCTGCTGCGAAGATGCCCATCCCAAACGCCAGACTAAACACGCTGATACCTTGAAGAACAGGCAGAAATAATAATACTAACCTAACACTTATACAATTGAGCTTCTCTTGAAGTTGTCGTCTGGACCAGTAGTACCGTTGACAATAACTCAGGAGGAAAGAATGATTTTACAAAATATTTGAAGGAGAGTTGTCATTTATATTGTGATCAACATTTCGCCTTCAACTATTTTCCAAAATATGCTTTTGTTTATAAATATCTAACCAAAAATGTCAATCTTCTTGTGGACCTGGGAGTATTACGAGGTTATATCGAAATACCAGGCTTTACTGGCAAGTAAGAATCTCTCTGGAATGTACTAATGTAAAGCTAGAAATTATAGTACATTCACTTTTAAATTCTTATTGTATACCTAGACGAAATGTGTTTGTAATATATGCGGCTCTGACGCCGAGTGACTCCCGCCACTTGCTGCCGCTAAACATGCAGAGGATTATAAAATCTTAAGTTAAAATACGTGGTCCCGTTCATCCAATGTCAGTGTTTTGATAAAAGAAGGGGTGTTTATTTAGTGGCAAAAATCAGCGTTTTATTAGAATAAGGGTGCTTTTTTGGCCAGAAATCAGTGCTTTAGGGGTATTTTTTAATTTTGATAACGAACGTATGCACCCCCCTAAGTATCCAAGTGCCCCCCCCCCCCCAGGGTTTGAATTCACCGTATTGCTCACCTAATATCTCAAGTTGAAAATAATAAAGACCTTGCCAATTATGTGAAGTTCTCCAAAATTATAAAATAGAAATAGAACTCTTCCAAAAAAGCAATGAGAAACAATTGGCAAAACAACACGAAGAGGTTCTTGAGATATTCTGCACACAGAGTACAGTTTTTCAAAATAAAACTGCCTCACAGTGACCTGGCCGGTAATACTAGTACATTCAGAAGTTACAAAACTCTAATTGGTCTAGTGGAAGGTCTTATAAAGCATGCCAAAAAGGACAAGTTATACCCAATATGTGCAATCAATGTAGGTCAATCCAGAAATCTCCTCCAATTGCCTTGAAGGTCTATCTAAGTCACTAACATATATTTAAGTTTATTCGAATGTCGTGATGAACTGAACGTATTTCACGTTAATTTTTTGCCATATTATTACGCTGTATCTGTACTCACCTACTACATTCATTCCGTCAATGTATTTCACAGTTTTAACCAACTCTGTCATATTGGAAGACGCATTTGAAGTTAAGACTTCATACTGTGTTTGGGTTTGCTGGAGACAAGCCTTGATGATATTGTCTGGTATCAAATTCCTGAAAACAACCAAATACTATTTTATTATTATCATTGAAATATTGTGATGTTCATTTAACTGTTTGATAAACCTTTTGATAACTGTTTAATTATTGATTGATTTTTGAACCTATACAAACACATGGCTCTGCAAAGGATTAGTTAGAGATCAATGTTTTATACTTATTGGAAAAGGACAGTTTTCTCTTCTTGGAGATCAGGATAAAATGTCATTTAAGAAAGTATGTATACAAAAATTATAAGAACTATAAAAAGGGGACATACATTAAAGAAAAACTATGAATCTGGCTGCTAGATTGTAGACATACAGTGCAGACATGTAATTCCTGCACTTAATGCGGGGCAGCCACGGCATGATACACGACCACACATCCCATTGCCACCCAGTTTCCTGGGCATGGATGCAGGGATGACCTCACAACTGAACGTAGCTTTGATTCACAAGCTACGTGGGTCATTGATGTGCTTGGCTCATTTCTTTGACATGCTCTCCCTGGATATTTGAACAACCATGCTCTGGCAGACGTCTGGTCGACTGGTGCAGGAATTGAATGTCTTTATGTATTGCGTAATTCGTGCACTGGTCGACTGAATGGCAGTTTAGAAAATTGCGTTGCAATCAGGCCTGCGGTCGTGTATAATTCCCGGTTTGTCCGCGCATTTAGTTCAAGAATTAAAAGCCGGCACTGTAAGTGGTTAAAGTCTTTTCTCAAAACACTGCTTCAAAAAACTTAATATCTTATTTCTGAACATAGAGGGGCTCTAATACATATCTTACACTACTGTAGATTCATAAAAGATTGTGAAGAGTAAATTTTACGAATTTACAGAAAATCGATTTTTGGGGTTTTTAACTTTGCGAATTGGCTGCAATAGGGAGTGCCAGCTATACACTTAAAGTGGCAGCACTAATCATTGCAAATTTTAATTTTGCGTCTGAGGCTAAACGCTAAAAACGCAAAATTTGAACTAACGCAATATTTTCCAAATTTACAGTATCTGTCCTTGGAGCCCTGCTGCCTATATGTGTTGTTTCCCAATGTAAATACGGAACTAATACGATTGACCCTATTACAGGTGGATTTAATCCCAAGAGGCTTCACAATTACCTAATTACTATGGAGGCCTATTGTGTACTGAGTAGATTACCACTTAGTATTGCGTAATATTCTTAATTAATATTCTTGACCCTTCCAATGCTGCGGATGAAACACTTTTTTTGAAAACCGTCTAAATCTCAATGTTGGTATTCATTGGATAGCTCTTGCTGAGAACTGTCGGATAAATACCCTTGTGCCAGGGGTTCAGTCTTTTTTCAGGTTTTCCTGCATCATATTGTTATGGTTAAATTAATTAGCCATCAGCAGTATAAGTGTTAATTAGATGCGGATGCATGTGTACTGGATGTGCGTATTTGAAACATAATAACATCTTATTTTGTACTTTGCACAATTAACTTCATTCAACGACACGCCAATGAGATCGAATGGATAATATATATGTAGACATAATGACTTTAGTATTACCTTCGTTTGTACGGGATGGTTTAAGAAATACAGAAGATGACGAGATAACAAACAATGCTTTTTCGCTATAGAACGTTGGCATATCTGTACACTGTGGAATTTAAGTTATATTAACCTTCTTTTGCACTATTAACATTTCAGGGAGATCATTGCATAACTATCAAACGCACGTCTGGAACATCTGAAAAAATCTTCCTATATTTAATCCCTTTACGCTACTTCTGCAAACGTAAATTCTCACCGCAACAAGTCTGCAAAGATATCTCCATATTTGGTATTCCCTTTGGATTTAGGGACTTCACCTCCCAGGTTGGTGCCCGGATGTACGGCCACGGTAAAGATAATCCCCTGGATCACACCGATAATCTGTGTACCAAGGATTAACGCCATGGTAACAGCACCAATCTTACCGCTCGCCTTAGCCTCCAACGACGACACAGCTGAAAAAGAGCCAATACAATGGTTAGTCTTCAAATAAAAGAACAACAAAATCTCGATATATATTGTTCACAAAAACAAAACTAAACTTTACACGAGACAAAATAGATAAGACCAATCTTATAGTATATAGGGCTCGCTTTTTGACTTAAGATACCAGCTTTTTATTTGACCAATCAGCCTTTAAAGCTTTGGTTGCCAGAAATATGTTGACTAGGACAACATCAAGCATAACCTTTGCCCTCCTAGCTGGTCGTAATGTGTCTGGACGAATATGGATCGAGAACCTTACAGTTTTTCAACTCAAGAATTGTTTACCTAAGGGGGGGGGGGGGGGCGGCTCTTACTTACCCACAATGAGGCTCGTGATTAAAAGCGGAAGTATAATCAACTTGAGCATGCGCAGAAACAATTCGCCCCATATTCCGATCCATAGAATGGCTTCTTTAGAAAGATCCAGTGGTCTCAATCCGAATCCTATTGCAAATCCTAGTAGAATTCCCAGAAAACTTGCAATAAGGAGTTTATGTTTTATTAACACACTCCTCATTGAAGAGCCGTTACAGCACATCGCCTTCGCTGCCATACTGTCTGGAAGCACAGAAAACGAAGAAGCATCATGAAAGTATACAAATATGGGTTTTCTAAAGATATTAGAAGTATAAAGTTAGTGATACCATCAAGTGCTATGTTAAATACCCCCCCACCCCCCCCCCCCCCCCAAAAAAAAAAGAAAATGCTAATTGAAATAATGTGATATCGTTGTTTGTCAGAAAGAAACATGATGTGCATAAAGCAAGTGTCACCCAGCCCCCCCCCTCCCCCCCAAAAAAATGGAATCGGAATCACGATGATCAATGAATCATGATAACCACATACCTCTACAATGAGCACACTGCAGAAGTATCATGTCACACCATTTATAGGTACTGTTTTAAATCATACAGTAGATAGCAATGCTTATTATACAACGCCCAGTTGTTATGTTTAGGTAGCCGCAGACTTGATCTAAACTTTAAGATAGTGTATATCATATGTCTGATGTATGCATATATGGTTCAGATGGCATATCACTTCACTGGATTCAAGATGCTACTGGGTATGAGTCTTATACATACGGCATAGTTATCAACTTCTAAACTTACGTAAAACCTGTCAAAATACTTGTGTGCAAAATGTGTATTATATTCGAAAATAATCGTGTGATTGATTCATATGCAAATTGATGGCTTGTCTTCATAAAGGTAAAGGAGTGACAGCGTAGAATAAGCAATGTGTCCACACTTTATGTTTAATTGTCACACCGCCGAAATACCTTGGAACTTGAGCCTTATCAATATGCATTATGATGATTTGAACGAGACACTTTGGCTGAAGTTTATCATTAGGAATAATGTACAGTGATTGGATCGAAAATCTTAATGATAGGTTCCTAAAACTTTGCCAGACTAACGGTCACTACCAGGTAAGGCCTAAAAAAAGTTATTTGTTTCCTGTAACCCTACCCTAACAAGTTTTTATTGAAAAAAATCCCTACTCTAAAGTTTTTTCCGCCCTCCAAACTCCCAATCAACGTAAAACATGCATAAAACACACATTTTTGACCAAAAAAATAATGATTTTTTTTTACCGACCTACCTACCCTATTTTTTGCGGACCGTTACTGGAAACAAACAATTTCTTTTTTTAGGCCTAAGTGAGAATGCAGTCAATATGTCTTTATAAACCACAATGGGAATTGCCACTGTAAAAGAGAAGCTTCAGAAAACGAGAGCTGAGAATAGCCAGCCAGACGAGTATGCATATTGAGGAGATAGAGTTGAGGGCTAAGATGATATAAAGCCATGGCCCATGTGGTACTTTCTGGTTGGTTTAAGGTAGAACCCTACCCGATACCCGGGTCATTTTTAAAACTTAAATATCTGAAATCTGAGTTAAATGTAGACAACGGCACTTATGCTATTGCATAGCTTACATCTCATAGTTACAGAAAAATGATAAACTTATCAATAAGTTGCTATTTTGAGTTGATATGGAACCCTTTACGCACATATCTGTCTGTGTTTCGTTTTTTGGCAAAATGTCAAGACTTACATTTTACTTGAATACCAGACTCTACCATTTGATCATTCATGTCTTTGGTAAGGTGCAAGGTCCTACCTAAACCGGTAATCTGCACGATGAGTATGTTAAAATAAACATTTTTGAATGTTCCCATATGCCTCAAGATTACTAAAAGCACATGCTTTACGTAGTTAATGCTGATTTTCAGGTCATGTCATAATACGAGGTACTTATGATATGACCTTGTACCTAGAGGGGGTTCATATCTGTCATATTCTAAAACAATGGCTTCGAAGACCGTATCGCTATTCACTTTCAGCCAAAATATGAGATGAAAATATTGGTTAAAAAGGTCTATCTCGAAGGAATCTGCATGGTCGAAGCAGACACCCATGTTGTTTGGGACTTATTTAACACGGAGGGCCCAAATTAAGGGGCCCGCCCTTTGTTCTCGTGGTCGTACTGCAATAGAAAGTTGCTAGGTTGAGATTCGTGGCGGATGATCACTCCTCATGTGCAATCTTTTGTTTTGATATCCATGCTTAGGGGCCAGCCAAAGACACCACCTAGTGGTGATGATCTTGCTGTACTAAATTATCACCTTAAAGATACAAATAGCAGAAGGCTGGCTATAAGTATTCGTCAGTGTATATCTACAATGCTGAAATGTATTTTAGGGGCTTTAAAGATCATGACTAGTTCTTAAAAGCTGAGATCTGGCCATTCATGCATTCGAATTGATAATTATGACAAGGTCTGTATTCCTTTTGGGAGTATTGTGGTCGTCTCGGTTTGTTGAGTATGCGTTTCATGAACTCCTGACCGGCTACCCGTATAAATAAACTCGACAGCTTAGGGGTTACACTGTAATGCTTACATTTAGGTGGAAACCTATGATCAATGTGTTCGGGTAGGAAAATCGTGGCCACTGAGCATGTGTGTCAGGTAATGTACGTATCGTCACCAAAGATATGCATAGGTAACCATATAAACCAATCGAATTTTTATTGACTTGCTGCTAAGACAACCAATGGCGTCAAGCCTCGTGGAATACTTATATTTAGATTAAATCAACCCCAAATCAGTGTGAAACTCCCTGTTTTCTCTTATACTGGCTAAGCTGTCAAAGATATCGACCATTTAAGGTGCTTCAGAAGGGCTTAAAAGGTGTAATCCGATATCCCTAGAATACAGCCAGTAGGTCGATTGTATGAGAGGGTAGATTGATGGTACATATGTGCAGAGCACTTTAGCCCCAAACCGACCTGAAAACCATAACATTAAACCTCTGGATAGAGCAACACAAATGGAAATATTGATCAAAATGAAGGAAGAATGACAACAACCAAACCTTTTAATTTGACGACCAAACCAAGCAGTAGGGTTTTAAAAGTCCAGTATTATACAAATATGAGATGAGGATTGTCGCTCGAGGGCGTAGCCCGAGGGTGACAATGCTCTATAGGGGAAGTTATTATAAACCCCACAGGGATGCCATATTTGTTTTAGTACGCCGAACAAAATACGAAACACAAAAAGGGAAAAAATTACAAACAGATTTTAGTTTAAAAAAATTGGTTTAATGTTTGAACATACCTTGATGCATAGTACAAAATAAACTCATATTATGCTGCCACCTCTACAGCTCATGCCTGAAGTGACCAATTGCACTATATTACTAATGCCCCAGTCACACTAGGGTCCGACTATCGCACGATTTTAAAATTGGATCTGATTTTGCTAATTTTAAAATCGGAACTGGGCGTTTCGATTTTGAAAACAGACAAATTTGCAGTCACACTATTACGACTAGAAGGGGGAAGTCACTGTGCATCATTTTCTGGCATTCAGAACTTCCCCCAACTTAATCTAAATGTTCCTTACCTTTAAATGTGGGGCTGTCACAGACCATATATTGATATTATCTTTGCCGGTTCAGACCGTATATTGATCATGTTTTCACTGGTACATGCGCTTATTTGGAGAATCATTGTTGCATTCAAAAGCTTGACAATTCACCATCTTTGCACTCAAGTTTTGAGCTGTCCACAGTCCCAGGGTTCGACTTTCCAAGGGGCATAAGCCCCTAGGTTTTGCTATGGGCTCCTAGAATTTTCAAGCTAGGGGCCCAAAATAGTATGTATAGTAACCAGGAATCCTATTATTGGCCAATCATTTTTTGTCAAAAGACCTTTTCGGGCCCCTAGTCTGAAATATAAGTGTCAGACACTGGCCACTAGAGCTAGCCCCTAAGCTCCCTCACAGGATGTCATAGCATGACGTCACACGCATCTAATTAGCATCACTAATTAGGTTCCCTCTGAGCAAACATGGCAGCCCCCATAAAGTTACCTTTAAATGGTATTATCTCAGTTACTCTGCAGAGTACAATTGTTATCAAGGTGTCCTATGGAAGGTGAGATTGAGCTCTACAACATATCTTTTTTAATTTTGAAGGTGGAGTTACACTTTAAGCACCCCGGTGAAATAAAAAGTGTTAAAGAGAATATAATTCATGGATTCAATTTGATGTTGTTTACTTTTGAGAAATGTATTTTACCTATTTTCAAGACAGATGAAAGTGGTTGAAATATCCTCATTTTTGTTAATCTGTCATATCAATGCCTGGGGCCAAATGTGGGACAATAGGCGACATCTATGGAAATGTGAGAATAGGAAAGTAGACTTTGTGGTGGTACATGTGTAAACAAGCTACATATAGAGGGGGACAGGGAAATTAGATTTGGGAGAGTTTGGAAAGGAAGGCGAAAGGCGAAAGGCTAGTGGACCGAAAAGACAGACAGTTTGGGAATAGGTTAGGAGTGTGTTTGGCTTTGATACCAAGGGTGGACAAAGGGGAGATGGCGTTAAGGAATGTTAGACAAGCTAACGACGAGTTAGATAGGGTAATGAAAAGGAAGGGGTGGGTATATATATATTTATATATATATATATATATATATATATATATATATATATATATATATATATATATATATATATATATATATATATATATATCACACACTGGAGGAAGTTTATGGAGGGGAATAGAGTGAGGGAGGAATGGTTCAGGAATAGCGTACACTGCATGGAGGGGAGGGGAGGGAAGAAAGAGGAACAGATGTGGGGCAAAAAGGATATGACAAAAAAGGAAGCCAGAATAAGTTTATGACCAGAAAGGGGCAAAGAAGGAGAAATTCAGAAGATGAAGGGATCAGAAGTAGCTATGGGGCTATTCATGGAAACACAGAGGGAGTATGGGCAAAGGGAATTCCACGATTTGAGAGGTTAGGAAAGAGAAGGGGATAAGTGTGGAGGGATAGCTATATATATTAGGGAATTGATAGTGGGGACAGATAAATTAGGAAAAAAGATATAACAGCAGGTCAGAGGTCTTGAATGAGAGAGGGTAGAAATGGTATTAGGTGGAGAGAGGATTTTAGTGGGAGTAGTGTACATGGGGAGGGAGGGAGTTGATAGAATTTGGTATGATACAATAATGGATTGGCTTAACGGAAAAGATCAGGAATTACAGCGAAGAGGGAGTAGGATAATTCTGGGGGGGGGGGGGGGGGGGGCGGGGGGAGGGGAAGACCTTAACGGACATATAAGGAATGGGGAACAATGGATAAAGGGAAATAAAGAAAAAATAAATGTAAATGGTAGAAGGGTATTGGAGTTAGCAAAGGACACAGAGTTAGATATAGAAAATAGATGGGAGGGAAGTGTGGGAAAGTGGACAAGGATAGAAGGAATGAAGGCTATTTAAGGCAATAAAGTTTTTCCAAAATGTGGTCCTTTCTCTCTGTTGAAGTACAATGACAACGCATATTAATTCTAGGCAAAAGCAAACGGCAGGCTCCCTCTTACATTATCAATTGCACATCTAACTGAGTGATGGATCCTGTGATCAGGGGTCCACCAGAGACTGTCATAGGCTAAGTTACTGCAATCTTGATCAATTGCTAAATGACATTAAATAAATAAATCTGGTTATGCCAACTATGAATGGTTAAAAAGGGTTGGATGATCGTATACTTTTTGAAAATGTACCCGGTATATATTTATTCCATAAAACCCTCATGTTTAGACCCAAAAGATGATGAGCATAACATACAGACTACATTATAGCACACTATCTTGGTAGAAATTGTACTTGATTAAGAAAGTAGGGCAACAGCAGTACCCAATAATCCAGTACGGACTTGTTTACATATAGAGCAAACACATGGTCCATCAACTTTGAATAGAATATACAATTTCTGAAGGCTATGTTCAACAGAAGTGGTTTGCTTCATTTAATTTTGACTCGACATTTGTCTGGGAATGTTACCTTTAGTGCACAGATCAGTCCTGCACGCACGTCTCCTTTCCACTTTTTCATCAGCAAAGTTTTGAAGTCTGTGTACAGTTATTCAACATGAGTGTGAGAAATGCGTTATTCCCAGGGATTGTTGAATTATAATACGGGAGCTATATCTGCTTCCAGTAAACTAGATTGCATGCATACATTATAATATGATTTTGGCATAATAACAGTTGTATATATATATATATATATATATATATATATATATATATATATATATATATATATATATATATATATATGTATATATATATATGTATATATATATATGTATATATATATATATATATATATATATATATATATATATATATATATATTGTAATTTCTCTGGTGCATATAGGTCAGTTTTCGAGGCTGTATCCGACCCTGTGAAAGGAATCATAAGTGTGTGTGTGTGTGCTTACCTGTTATTATCAATGTCTAATACAGTTAAATAAAATTTTGTTTTGTTCATATTAAGATGGCTGACATATGAGGTACCTGATCGTGCCAGAAATTGATTCTCCAACCCGTAAAATATGGTATGAAACAATTAGATCTTGTTTCTACTATACTTTGAGGCTGAGATATGAAGAAAAACAGGTTCAATTGGTGGCCATTTTGAAATCCAATATGGCGCTGGTTATCAGGGTAACCTGGATGGGTACCTTGCTTTAAATTATTCTACTTTGACCAAAGTACAACAGTGCCAACTTTCACTTTTTCGTAGTAAAAAAATACCAATGCTGGTCAATCTTTGAATGTTGCTGGTCAAGCTTAGTGGTGATTTCTAAGCCATTTTGTGCATCTGAGCATTTTCCAAGGCACAACACATAATAACCTCATTAATCTCATTACTTTGTTGAGCTAAGTCAGGATTGACATCCTCAGAAGACACTGACTTTCCCAAATAATAACTTTGGAAATGAAAATAGCATTTCTAAAAACAAACACTTAGGGTCCTGAATATGTCATAAATATAACCCATTAAACATGGTTTTAGACACTTAGATCTTGTTTCTACCATACTTTAAGGCTGAGATATGAAGAAAAACATTTTAGTGGCGGCCATTTTGAAATACAATATGGCGCTAGTTACAATGGCAACCTGGGTGTGTACCTGACTTCAAATGACTACATGGTCCAAAGTACAACCGCTCCAACTTTTATAACTTTTTATTTATTAAAAGATAATAATGCCGGAAAATCTTCAAATGTTGCTTGTCAAGCTTTCAGCAGTGGTTCAGTTAAAACATTTTTATGCCTTTTTTTGCATCAGAGTATTTTCCAAAACAACACAATTATCTCATTACTTTGATGAACAAAGTCAGGATTGACATCCTCAGAAGACATTTATTTTCCAAAATAAAAGATTCTGAAATAAAGATAGCATTTCCAAAAACAAACAGAGAAATATAATCATATTTGGCATGAATCAAATCAAAAATATAAGGACAAAATAAAGATTTTTGGTGTCGGCCATTTTGGAATTCAAGATGGCTGACATCTAATGGTACTAGATATGTCATAAATTCTGCTGTCGGCCATCTTGGAATTCAAGATGGCTGACATATAATGGTCCTTGATATGTCATAAATATATTCTACAACCCATAAAACATGGTTTTAGACACTTATTTCTTATTTCTATCATACTTTAAGGCTGAGACATGAAGAAAAACATATTCCAGTGGCGGCCATTTTGAAATCCAATATGGCGCTGGTTACCATGGCAACCTGGGTGGGTACCCAGCTTTAAATGATTCTACATGGTCCAAAGGACAACCGTACCAATTTTCACACTTTTGTCAAAAAGGTGAACGATTCTTTCAAATTTTGGCTCTTAGCCTCCGCACTAGATTGTGTAATCCATATTTCAAAATTGAAGATGAAGCATATGACTTAGTTTGATCTTCTTTTGCAGCACGTAGTTGAAAAGATACTAGACACATTTTATTTTCAGCCAATATCATCTGACCTACACTACCACTTCTCTGTATTCAACAATTGCCAACATCCCATTGTTAATCTCTATTGTTTCAAGTCTCTTAAAACAGGAAATCACTATTATTAATAGATAATTCTAGATGCAAGTTCCCCTCATCCTACCATTCAGACTCATTCATTCTAAAACCATGACAAAGATGAAATGGACTCACTTGACTGTTGTGTGGACAGCTCTTATATTCCGACACTCGCGTAGGAGCTCGACCGATTATCCTGGGAACTTCTAAAAAACAGTCTGTCCGCTTTAGGTTGACATGAGATCAGATGAGTGACTAGATAATGTTTATCCACCAACCGGGGCAGGAGCGCCGGCGGGAATAGGCACTATCGCGTAGATCTTTACGCTGAGCAGCACCCAGAGAAAGTCCGATACAAGGCGATAGGAATGGAGATGAATGTAGTGGAAAGCTGTATGAAGCTAGTGGCGCTGGGCGCAACACAGCGCAAAGGTTAGGCAAGTATGGAAGAAGAATGGGTCCGTGCGCCAAAATAGAGGCCGGCGCACTGATCCATGTCTCAGAGGGAATGGTTAAAGATGTAACAGTTATGAAATATGAGGAAAATGGTAGTGAGTAAAAGCAATTTAGTGATCGTGTAAATATATAAGTTCACCTAGGAAAAGACAGAAAAGGTCTGATTTGGAAAATATTTGTTACTGAAATACTATGAAGCTGAGAATATGGGGAATTCAAAAACATTAATCAGAATTTGCCCCCGCATATGGTATGAGCAACCCTCTGGGTCATGGACTATAGAGTGTGATCTGCTACTTGATATTAAAGTACATTATTTCATAATCATATTTGTATGGTTATCAATTTGACAACTCCTGTGAAATATAATTGCCCACTCCAAAGCTATATACTCACCGGACCCCTGGTGGCCAGGATTGGAACTGAACAAAACGGCGCGAAAGAAGCCCCAATATTGGACCGCGAGAATTGATGATGATGATATTTTCAGTTACAAAGCTACCTGTTTGTTCTTGATAACTCTGCAATAATGTGATCTACTACACAAAATTAAAGTTATCCCATTAACATACGTGTACATGGTTATCAATTATAAAGGCGCACTCCTTAAGCACAAGTACAAGTACTAACCTCTCCCCTAGTGGCCAGAATTGGAACTAAACAAAACGAAAGCACAACAAGCCGCAATAATAAACCGCCTGAAATATCCTGATTTTGGAGTGTTGAATGTTGATAGGTATGCAAACGTAAATGCACAATATCAATTGAACATTCCATAACGCACACGTACCCTGATCTTTAATTAAGATATATCAACCTAGATGGCAGCACACGCAGTTTTCATAAGTTGCAGTTTGAAATTCAGACTACAGCTCAAGTGCGCCCCCCCCCCCCCTTGAGGATTTATCAATAGCTAAACCTGGAGTGAAATCAACTCAGGCTAGATCGGCGAGACTAAGGAAAGGTCCAAATAACACAGATTTGTAGCAATTCTAGATAATTCATAGAGATTTTATTCTACTGCAAATCACGTGATATAGTATGCAGACTGTCATTAACGGTCATGGTGATACGATTCATGCAAGTTCGTTTCTGATTGGCTCATCAAATGAGAGCTCGTTTCTGACTGGCTCATCAAATGAGAGCTCGTTTCTGATTGGCTGATGGTAGAAGCGGTTGGCCAACCCATCAGTGATCGAACAGAAGCTTTTTATGTACTCATGTCGTTATGACACTTTAACACCAACATTACATCTAGAGTATTCAAATCGCAAATATAATTTATCTTTCTTAAATTAAGTCAGCCGACGACTGGCGAGACAGAGAGAAGAGGAGCAACGCAGGTTTTGAACCCAGCCACTTATAATTAGCCTAAGGGTTTCAATTCATTCTCTACTATATCACATGGCAAATACCATGCCCACTCAGGTGAGGTAAATGGATACGCCTAAACACACCTGACCACTGGCTAGGGACTACATAATGCTAAACTAGGCTGTAGACATTTGGGGCATTTAATTACATCACACTGCAAAGTCGAGGCTATGCTTTGAATAGCATTTAAAGACATTTGACCCTCAGTACACAATACTTATCTGCGATCTCACACATGGAATTAAAGTGTGGTATGAAACGAAGTGGATCACTGTGGTCCAAAGCTTGGCAGTGATATGGTGACCTGTCAACGTCAGTGGTAAATCCTTAGGCAACTCATTTATCGGGTCATTCCTCTCTATGTCTATTAAGTTGGGCAATATATATATATATATATATATATATATATATATATATATATATATATATATATATATATATATATATATATATATAAATATATACATATATGTATGTATGTATGTATGTATATATATACATATATGTATATACATATATATATATATACATATATGTATATACATATATATATATATATATATATATATATATATATATATATATATATATATATATATATATATATATATATATATATATAAAAACAACCAGACTCTTTGGATAGAGTACAACAAGCAGAAGCTTTATTTCTTGTTTGCCTGTGAAACTAAAGAAAATACATAATAAGTTTCTACAATAATACAGTTTTAGAACTCATACAAATAAACATATGAAATACAATAGAGAGAGAATAGGAAATTCATTATAGAAATACATTGTAGAATTTACCTCTTTAATCCAAGTTTATAGAAAGGGTGTTGCCCTGAGAGCCATTGAGACAGGTGCATGCTCAGGATGGTTAAGCTCATGTGTGGCCCAAACTGGTCAGAGAGGAGTCACATGACTGGTCAGTCATAATTGACCAATGAGAAAAATGCACAGAAAAAACAAATTTAAATGAGACTGCCATCTGCTGGCAGTTCAGAAAACTAAATGTAAACCATATTCATTACATGGCTCCCTAAATTTGGAACAAATTTCCTATCACATAACACACATTTAGACATATTACAACTGTATTCAAATACGCATATAACAACATTCGCATATAGATATATAGATATATTGATACCCATAGCACGCAAGTTTGAACATTTTTAACGCAAATATAGTATCATTACTCAAACATACGCAGATATTTCTCAACTTAAATGAGATTACGCAAATTACTGGCTCCTTGTCGGGGAGAACCCATTATTCCTCATTAGATTCCACAATAAGTACCAATTTGTGAATCGGGCGTTTGATAAAGGACATAGCACGCATTGGTTTACCATTTTTGTCTAAGTTAGAATTACCAATAGCTAGCTTTACTGACCGTACATAGCCATCTTGGCTAGGAAAAGTTTCAATAACTCTTCCGAGACACCATTCACCACGAGGGAGATTTTCATCCTTCACTATAACCACATCGTTAACTTTGAGGTTGCGTTTTGGTTGAACCCACTTCTGTCGTGTTTGTAAGTTTTGCAGGTATTCCCTTCGCCATCTATACCAAAACTCATTCACTAGGTGTTGTACCCGTCTCCACCTTTTTCTCGCATACAAATCTGATTCATCAAATTTACCAGGTGGGGATAGTAACACACTAGATTTCATGGTTAGGAGGTGATTAGGTGTTAAGGGGTTGAGCGATAAAGGATCGTTTACATTTTCTACTGTAAGGGGCCTGCTGTTTACTATAGCAGCAGCCTCGCACATTACAGTACGCAATGAATCATCATTCAACTGACCGCTAACCTGTTGCATCAAGGCATTGAGAACATTTCTCACTGTACGAATCTGCCTCTCCCATACGCCTCCCATATGGCTTGCTGATGGCACATTGAACTTAAATTCTACATAGCCACAACCTTTAGAAAGCAAAAATTGTTTTATGTGACTTTGATCTCGTTCTGAAAGTGCAGCTTTCTGCTCTGAGAGAGTGCCTATGAAATTGGTGCCGCAGTCTGACCTCAGCAAACGAATTGGTCCTCGTACAGATAGAAATCTTCTCAATGCATTCATGAATGCATCAGTACTCAGGTCAGTCGCCACCTCAATGTGGATAGCTCTGGAAGAAAGAAATGTGAATAGGGCCCCATAACGCTTTAGAGATTTCCTTCCCTCTTTAACTATCCAAGGGCCGGAAAAATCTACCCCAGAAAACTAAATGGAGGGGAGGGCTCTACTCTGTCTGACGGCAGGTCTGACATTTTCTGACTCTGTATGGCATGCCAAAATGATATTTATTCAACTCTCAAAATATCATGCAACTTTCAAAATATCGTTCAACTTTGTTAAATATATCATGCAACTCTCAAAATATGGTGCAACTTTTAGAAATATATCATACAGCTCAGGAAGGATGTATATTTTTTGGGAACATGTAAAATGACCTCAGAGCAGTCAAGGGTGTTGTGCCAGGTTGTACACTTTTAGTGGGGAAGGTCAGTGGTAAAGGAGAAAACCCACCGGATAGAGGGAGTCTAATATAGTCATTTGGTGGACTATGAGTCATTGAGTTAACCCTTATGCTGCTGGTGGCTAAGTACTCAGTGAGAGATATCCAATGAATACCAACATGACAAGGTCTACATGGTTTTCAGAAATCTTTTCATCCTTGTGATTTGGACCTCAGCATTACAAGGGTTAACCTGCCCCCTCCATAGACCTCCCACATCAGGTTGCGGTGACATGTCACTATTCAGACCTTTATGAATGCAAATAAAGATGGCCGAGTAGGTGTCAACAAGGACTTCAGACACAGCTGGAAAAGTAATTTACATATATAGCTTTGTGATCAGGAAGTCATTATCAATTAAACCGAATGTGAAAATAGGCACATTGTGTCTAAGCTGCATGGATCATTTGCTTAATATTAAAACAACTTGTGTACACAAGGGCTTCTTCAAATGGTAGATGTAGCTGACAACCATACCTTACCCCCATTATTCTCAGAGTTTGCTATGGAAATCTCTCTCTCTCTCTCTCTCTCTCTCTCTCTCTCTCTCTCTCTCTCTCTCTCTCTCTCTCTCTCTCTATATATATATATATATATATATATATATATGTGTGTGTGTGTATGTATATCTATATATCTATATCTATATATATATATATGTATATATATATATATATATATATATATATATATATATATATATATATATATATATATATATATAATATATATATATATATATATATATATTGATTTATTTATATATAGTTAAGCTCCAGGCTTAAGTAATATTATATTGAGGGTAGAATAAGTAAGTTTCCCCTTTACCAGCGACCTTCCCCACTACAAGTGCATGACCTGGCACAACACCCATGACTGCTCTAAAGTCGTTATACATGTTCCCAAAAAATATACATCCTTCCTGAGCTGTATGATATATTTCTAAAAGTTGTACCATATTTTGAAAGTTGCACGATATATTTAACAAAGTTGAACAATATTTTGAAAGTTGCATGATATTTTGAGAGTTGAATAAATATCATTTTGGCATGCCAATATGATATGGCTTATGAAAGTTAGTAAAAAACTGGCCTGAGTCTGAGTTTAGAGGCTGACATTATCAGAAGTGGTGCTTAGGAAGTGACTGCCAGTCCTGCTTCTGATTGGTTGAGAGATATCAGTGGCTGGAAGTGACTGCCACTGATATCTCTCGACCAATCAGAAGCAGGACTGGCAGTCACTTCCTAAGCACCACTTCTGATAATGTCAGCCTCTATACCCAGACTCAGGCCAGTTTCTTTTACTAACTTTCATAAGCCATATCTGAGGAGTGCTGAGGAGGACAGACTTGCGGGTGGTCTTATTTGAAAGGTGACACGTATAGGCACATTTTGAACCTAAATCATCATGATGGTGCATTTGCCCTTTAAGGCTGAGATATGAAGAAAAAGATTTTAGTGGCGGCCATTTTAAAATACAATATGCCGATGGTTAGAATGGCAACCTGGGTGTGTACCTGACTTCAAATGACTACATGGTCCAAAGTACAACCGTGCCAACTTTTATAACGTTTTTTTTATTAAAAGATAGCTATGCCGGTACATCTTTAAATGTTGCTGGTCAAGCTTTCAGCAGTGGTGAGGTAAAACATTTTTATGCCTTTTTTTGCATCAGAGCATTTTCCAAAACTACACAATAATCTCATTACTTTGATGAACAAAGTCAGGATTGACATCCTCAGAAGACATTTATTTTCCAAAATAATAGATTCTGAAATAAAGATAGCATTTCCAAAAACAAACAGAGAAATATAATCATATTTGGCATGAATCAAATCAAAGATATAAGGACAAAATAAAGATTTTTGATGTCGGCCATTTTGGAATTCAAGATGGCTGACATCTAATGGTCCTAGATATGTCATAAATTCTGCTGTCGGCCATCTTGGAATTCAAGATGGCTGACATATAATGGTCCTTGATATGTCATAAATATATTCTTCAACCAATAAAACATGGTTTTAGACACTTAGATCTTGTTTCTATCATACTTTAAGGCTGAGACATGAAGAAAAACATATTCCAGTGGCGGCCATTTTGAAATCCAATATGGCGCTAGTTACCATGGCAACCTGGGTGGGTACCCGGCTTTAAATGATTCTACATGGTCCAAAGGACAACCGTACCAATTTTTTCACACTTTTGTCAAAAAGGTGAACGATTCTTTCAAATTTTGGCTGTTAGCCTCCGCACTAGATTGTGTAATTCATATTTCAAAATTGAAGATGAAGCATATGACTTAGTTTGATCTTCTTTTGCAGCACGTAGTTGAAAAGATACTAGACACATTTTATTTTCAGCCAATATCATCTTACCTACACTACCACTTCTCTGTATTCCACAATTGCCAACATCCCATTGTTAATCTCTATTGTTTCAAGTCTCTTAAAATCACTATTATTAATAGATAATTCTAGATGCAAGTTCCCCTCATCCTACCATTCAGACTCATTCATTTCTAAAACCATGACAAAGATGAAATGGACTCACTTGACTGTTGTGTGGACAGCTCTTATATTCCGACACTCGCGTAGGAGCTCGACCGATTATCCTGGGAACTTCTAAAAAACAGTCTGTCCGCTTTAGGTTGACATGAGATCAGATGAGTGACTAGATAATGTTTATCCACCACTCCGGCAGTGGCAGGAGCGCCGGCGGGAACAGGCAGTATCGCGTAGATCTTTACGCTGAGCAGCACCCAGTGAGCCACTCTTTAAAATATCCTGTTTTTGATAAGAACACATGCACAGCATGAAATATGTACATTGATTTAAATATTCATTTTCATCTTCCACAGGGCAGCAGGAACAAAGAGACTGTCTAGCATGAAGTTCATTCAGATACAAGTTCATCTGAGTATCTGACTGATTGAAAACAATGAGACAAGAATAGAATTTCAATTATTCATGAATGCTGTGAATATCTCAGAATATATATACCATATTGATTGCTCATCAAATGGATCAGATTTCTTGGGAACAAATAGTTTCGACTTACAACTGAGTATGCAATACCAGGCAAAATGATGGTGTTTGTTTACATTTTCTTGTTAATTTACTCTGAAAACTTGTCATTACGAATTCTCTTTGACAAAAAGGTATCTCATCATGAGAAAAAAGCTACATATTTGGAATATACCACGCATTTACATGTTGTTGAATGTAACCAATTCATGGATGGAGCAATTTAAAGAAAATACTATGAGGTGAAATGCTACGCAGAACTACAAATACCATTCAAAGACATTTTAAGTATGCTTTATTATCAAGATAATTTTAAAAGTAACATAGATCCAGGAGAGACATTGTATTGAAATTGTAATCATGGAAGGGTTAAAGCAGGAAAAGAATTAGATAACTGAGAAGAAATCCAAATCTCTGTAAAACTAAAACCAAAATATATCATATTGACTGTACAAGGCTAATGTTCGGAATCGGTCACAATTTTCAAGATCAATCATCGGTCCATCTGAACGACCGATGATCGACTAATAATCGAAGTTGTATATGCGCAGTTTTCCTTTGGTAGTCTTGGCTTGTTCAAGGGTTCTTGGCTCCATTTTTGTATTAAAAGGAGCTAATCTAACTCTCTTTAAATACCCCTTGAACCTCTTAGTTTTACATAATACAGTACTGCTTGATATTGATTCAGGCTTTAGTGGAGTCTCTTAATTCATCAATAGGCTATTTCTAGATACAATTTATTATTTACCCTCAGTACACAATACTTATCTGCTATCACACACATGGAATTAAAGTGTGGTATGAAACGAAGTGGATCACTGTGGTCCAAAGCTTGGCAGTGATATGGTGACCCGTCAACGTCAGTGGTAAATACTTAGGCAACTCATCTATCGGGTCACTCATCTCTATGTTTAAGATGGGCAACACACACACACACACATTTATATATATATATATATATATATATATATATATATATATATATATATATATATATATATATATATATATATATATATATATATATATATATATATATATATATATATATATATATATATATATATATATATATATATATATATATATATATATATATATATATATATATATATATATATATATATATATATATATATATATATATACATTCATATATATATATATATATATATATATATATATATATATATATATATATATATATATATATATATATATATATATATATATATATATATGTGTGTGCGTGTGTGTGTGTGTGTGTGTGTGTGTGTGTGTGTGTGTGTGTAAATATATATACAGAGGGATAAACGCGCCCTAATCAGCTGCTTTCGCTAGACCTACCGAGTGGTAGGTTTACTGGGTAATTTAGCGTCTCGCCCACCATGGAACAGCCGTTATAACCATTTTATATGAGAGATAACATTCATCGGTACTTAAATCATGGAAATGTTTTATTTTTCTATCGAAATCTATTTTTCACTGCATACCAAACTGAACGTCATCATATATGATAAATAGGGGTATGTTTGTCATCAATAAATGTTATCACCTTGTGTACATATGTATAGCACAGAACACTGCTTGAATATCATAATGTATAACTAACAATATTTGCATGCATTTAATCCCAAAATAAAAACTAAAGAAAGTATGCAAAGGTGATAGCTGCCTTTGCCTACCAAATATGCCTTCTGTAAGTTGAAATGGACATTCTAAGGCTTACAGCATGTTTCGGATTTGTTTAATAAAATAAAAGTAAATGGAAATAGATACAATTACGATGGACCAAGTGTGAAAGAGAAAATATCTAAATATATTTTTTCACTACCGTATTTTGTTGGCAGAAAATATATTTAAATATATTTTCACCACCGTATTTTGTTGGGAGAAAATATATTTAAATATATTTTCACCACCGTATTTTGTTGGGAGAAGATATATTTAAATACATTTTCTCCCCCAAAAATACGGTGGTGAAAATATATTTAAATATATTTTTTCCCCCCAAAATACGGTGGTGAAAAAAATATTTAAATATTTTCTCTTTCACACTTGGTTCATCGTATACACAGGTAACGGGCCTGTAACGGGCCTGTAACGGGCCCGTTATAATGGGCCAGTAACGGGCCCGTTATAACGGGTCAGTAACGGGCCCGCTATAACGGGCCCGTCAAAGGGCCCGAACGGGCCCGTTACAGGTTTTCAAGCCGTAACGGGCCCGTTATAACTGGTTTACAGAGACATCTATTGGCCATATTTTACAACATATTTTACAATATTTTTTTCATAAAAAGCAAAATATTTTCAAAAAAATATATTTTTTTCTTCTAAAATAAATCTTTGAAAATGTAATAAAAAATATGTTTTATGTATTCAATATCTCAAAATGATCAATTGAGCAGAATCTTCATATTGTAAGCATTATTCATTTTGCACTGACACTTACAAAGCATGGGATTGTGATGCGTGCAAATGGTATCTATATAAGAGGTCAGAGATCAGTACTTAGTATATGAAAAGCAATAAACTCTTGTTAAAGCATGATTCAATAACCTATAGTTATTATGTAAGTAAGGCATTATGAGGTAGTATTTAATGGGTATGTATCGACAGGTCACATGGTATAACTCCTGCGAAAAACATTGGTATAATTTTTCTTTTGAAATGTAGACCATGTCAACTTTTACCTGTGTACACTACTTAAGGACACACTTGTTTATTGAACTCTAACGTCTCAACTTCTTCCATAAAGGGTCCAATTATTATGACCTAACTCAAAATCCCTTAAAAGGAAGGTGTCCATGATAACTTCCTAGTAAAGGGACGCCAACTACTGGGTATTTCTGACTTGATAAACTTAAAGGAAGCTAAGGCATGGGTCAATTATTTATGGATGTCTACTAGGTAAATCATGAGGAATGGCAATATATAAAGCATGTCCAAATTAAGTTCTTTACCTAAAATTGTACCTTCCTTTTGAATTCTGTCGGCACCTAATTCAAAAGGTGTAGTTACTGCTGAACAACGGTGGCCCGCGTGCATCACGTACGTGATCTAGCGCCAGTTTCTAAGGAAAACTAACGGTGCACTTCACAACACACGCATATTACCATTGTTGAATTAGTGCATAGGCTTCACGGTAAAACGCGTATATCTCTCCTTTTTATCCACTCACGGGAGTAGTTAAAACATATCCATGTTTGTTTTGTGGGACAGAGAACTAGGCCTGGGAATAAGCATAACAAAGCTCAGTGTTTACCCATTCTGACGTCACTTCCTTTAAACATCAAGACCCGGACGTACGCTTATTTGGTTGATAGATTTTGAAGGCCAACGTACTAGTGACAAAAAATGAGGTATCTCGAGCATTACCATTATACACGCTCCGTCGTTAGGTGCTTCGCAGCTACTGAGCTTCGGGCGTTCATAAGCAAACCATGTCGCTGTACCGTGCTGAAACAGCCAAGGAGTAGTAAAACCAGTCATAGAGTATCCAATGAATTGTCATTTTACCTTTTATGCATCACATTTTCCTCAAACCGCAAGCAGTGGATCAACAAATCTGATCCTTGGTTAAACCAGGCAAAAACTAAACTTCCATATCACTTATAATTGGGCCTTGGAGTCTGCATTTATCTAACTGCGCACGCTGATGCGGACATCCGATTCTTAAGTTATTATCGTACAACAGGTTGGCATGATAGCTTGTCATTCAAAACCTGTATGAAAAAAGTAAACTGTGCATCAAAGGCAGCTACCGTCCGAGTGCATTATTTTTATGCACAATATTTACACGGTATAATACACACACACACACGTGTATACACATGTATATATATATATATATATATATATATATATATATATATATATATATATATATATATATATATATATATATATATATATATACATTATGGCATGCCAAAATGATATTAATTCAACTTTACAAAATATCATGCATCTTTCAAAATGTTGATTTTTTTTTAATTTTGCAAAAACTGCTGTTTTTTATTTCATAAAACAAAATAATAGTATATATTCATATCATGTTGTCATCTTTCATACTATATATTCATAGTGTTGTATTACGGAAATAGCTATATGTGGTTTATTATAGCTTTAATCTACATTCCTTTTAGCCTTTTCCATATAGATTATACAGTTTCTCAGGCTGGGTCCCAAACCTCTGAAAAAGTTTTTTTTGTCGTTTTCGCTCATTATAGTTTGGTATTCTTCTATATACAGTTGTTTGAATAAAGTTCTTTTTATATCATTAATATGGTGTTTTTAACCATTTTTCCTATTGTTAAAAATTGTCGTTTTTGTACTTGTTATAATTTTTCCTATCAGTTTTTCAGAGGTTTGTCTATCAATTTTTGCCAGTATTATAGTAGGCCAGGCTCGCACTATGGAGACGCTCCCTCAAGTGTACCCCAGCGCAGTCCCAAATTTTCAATCTGATGATACGGACCCCACCCCTCCAGTTTGCAATAACGCCCGGCAGTCTATTGTACCTAGTACAACGGTGGCCTCTACTCCGCTGCCAATGCCCATACCCTCGGACATGAGTCCCCCTCACAAGTACCGCCGAGCCGCGTGCGAGCACTGCCCCAAGTACTGCCCAAACTAGTAGCACTGTACCCCTGCCAGCACCCCCGCTTAGGGATATGGGGACACCTAGGCCCAATATTATAAAGGAAGGTTAAATTTAGCATGGTAAACCCGGCGAGCAGGTTTGTTCACCCACTGGTGAAGGTTAAAAGAAAACGGGTTGCATGGAAGGTAGGTGAACAATACTCAGGGTAGCTAACTCTAGCCCTCAGTCCAACTGGTTAGGCGAGGTGCAGGGAAATGGGTCGCTTATTTTTAGCCACATGCAGGTTCTCAAACAATAGAGCAGGTAGTCTCTCTGGACAAACAACTGACGCAATGAGCAGCTCTGCCAGTACTACACAGGGTGGACAAGCTCCTCCTAGAAAAAGAACTAAAAATTGGGACGACACAGAAAAGGAGTATCTACTGGATGCTCTCA
Source organism: Maea johnstoni (assembly GCA_963942565.1). Lineage (NCBI taxonomy): Eukaryota > Metazoa > Annelida > Polychaeta > Spionida > Magelonidae > Maea > Maea johnstoni. The sequence goes on along the minus strand of OZ012700.1, from coordinate 1,823,875 downwards.
GAGATAATATCAATGAAATTGAGGACAAGAAAACAGATGCTGCAATCAACAGAAAGAAAGCAACAGCATGGGAAAATGTATTCAGGTCCTTCTCAACAAAATATGGGGAAACCAGAACCAATAAACAGCTGAAAGAACAGTGGAAGTCTATGAAAATTACAGCGAAGAAGAAATTTTCACACTATCAAAAGGAGAGAGTCAAGACTGGCGGGGGTCCACCACCAAAGTCACCTTCTGCACTGGACAACGAAATCCACCAATTTATTCCAGCTGAGTTCAAGCAACTTAACAACCCATATGACGATGATAGCCAAGATGCCGGTCCGACTCCACAAGCAGATCTATCAGAAGTGGAACCCATTATCTGGTAATATCTGATTAATCCCCCATAATATTTATATATCAGTCCATCCTGTTGTGGTTGAGCAACACACTTTAACCCTTAGTAGTCCAAATTGTAACTTTCCCCACAAAGATCTGATGCCAAATTGTAATGGGAATTATTGGCCAAAATCCTTAGGCAAGTTTTTTTTTCATTTTTGACGATCTTTTATAACTTTTCATGTTACATATCAAAATGAAATTTGATTCAAGCACAACATTAGGCCTGTGTTAGACCCTAGGTCACAAGTCAATTATCAGATGCACTGACCACAGATCAATCTATAGGGGTTGAAAATAGTCCTTATTTTTCTAAACGTGATATGCACACTAGCAGGTCCTTTAATGATACATATGCTCTTTTTGAATAATATCTGGACTCCCCTTTGAGCCATTATGAATGAGATGCACTTGATGGTATATAAACATTGGTTCAACAGCCCACAGGACTTTAACTACTTGAATGAAATACTGTATTCGTCGGAATAAGTGCACTGACCCCAAATAACTACAACCCCCCCCCCCTTTTTTTCTGAAAAATATTCGAAGGGGCAAGCCAACAGACATTAGTTTCTGGCCTTCGCTTCCTCCCCTGCAAACAACTTAAATGTTACCATACCTTTACAAGTATTTCTGGTACAGACCCTATAATGAGAGTATTTTCAAGGGTAAGGCCTTAAGGACCGTATATTTGTATTATTCGAGCGCTCGGACACTCGGATGTGGTTATATGGTTTCTGTGTGCTTATTAGGAAGAATACGGTATTTCAATGGGCAACTTGGAGAGGTTAGTTTTGTCACTTGCCAATAGGTGGCAGGCCGACATCAAGTGCAGCAGCAGGGAATGGCTGAAGCAGCATGTTAGTGGGGCAGCTAAGGCACCATTTTGGGCCAAATCGTGCACTTTTTGTTAGAAGCATGAAACTTGGCAGAAGTATATTACCATGCATACTGAGACTATTTAATGAACATTTTTACTCAACTTTTTTTTCTGGTATTGAAGTTAATACATTTACTTCAGATTCATTGCACTCTATCAAAGAACTACTGTTTAAAACGCAATATTACAAAAATCACTTATTTTTGGCTTTTTCCCGCCAAAATTCCTCGTTACCATGGCAACCAACAAAAATTTTAAGTGGGTCTTCATCTTATTTTGATTAGTACTTGAAGGGCTATACGTGTGCAAAATTTGGTGCTTTTGCCAATGAATTAACGAATTTTTACAAATCTGCTGGACTATGAAGCAAGTATGGCAGACTGTCAATTGCACTGGTAAGTGGCGCCATCTCCTGAGTGACACATGAACCACGCCTGTTCTGGCTGCAGTCCCCAAATTGCCCATTGGCAGGTCAGCTTTAATATCAATCGTATGTTATCTTTCCGATTTGCAGTGATGCTGAATCTGATAACGAGCATGAAGTAGATCGGGAATCTGATGTGAAATCTGTCGGAGCACTGAATCTTTCCATCCAAGATGAATCTCGGGCATCAACTAGTACAGATTCCAAATCAACATTCCAAAAAAATGGTACAAAAGTCCAAAGGGAAGTGGGAACTGGAAAAAAGAGTGGCGAATCAATGATACAACCAGGTTCAAGTGATTCCCGGCCAAACTCTCCAAAAGCTGGAGCGAAACCAAGAGTTAGAGGTCCCTCTGGGTCCGCTGAAGAAAGGCTATTAAATTTTGCGAAAGAGGAACATGAGTTGAAAATGATACAACTTCAGAAAGAACATGATGCTAAAATGGAGATCATGCGCATCAAGCGAAATGCAGCTCTTCTAAAACTTGAAATAGCTGAGAAAAAAAATGCTGATCTATCAAAGTGTGAGCCGCATAACTACTCACTCCAGAGACTCTGACTCTTTGAAAGTTGAAATTCGTTTTATGTTGAGGTAGACCGGAAATACTTTATTAAAGAGACTATTCATTTTATTCATCATTTATTTAGTAAGTATGGCAAATCAGTTAGAGTACTTACATCATCTTCAGCGGTAGAAGACAGCTGAGACGAGAAAGAGTATTTCGAGATAGACAAAACCCATTTGAATACTACACCAATGAGGAATTTCATCATCGCTTTCGGTTTACGAAGGAAAATACCATTTTTATCATTGACATCATAGCTGATGATATTCGATTCAACACAAATCGCAATAAAGCATTACCACCATACCTACAGGTCTTAACTGCACTGAGCTTTTATGGTAGTGGTGGCTTTCATGTGTCTGTTGGTGATCGAATAAATATTCACCGATCCACTGTGTGCAGAACTGTTAAACGAGTGAGTATTGCCTTAGCACAAAGAAGGGCAGATTTCATAAAAATGCCCACAACTCGCAATGCGGTACGTGAGACATACGAAGCATTTCACGATATGCATCAATTTCCAAACATTATAGGACTTATTGACTGCACACATATTCGGATAAGCAATCCTGGTGGAGAGGGTGCAGCAAGGTTTTTAAATCGTAAGGGGTATCATTCCATCAACACCCAGGTTATCTGTGATGCAAAACCTTCGATAACCAATATTGTTGCACGGTGGCCTGGAAGTGTGCATGATGCACGAATTTTTGATGAGTGTCAAATAAAGGAGAGATTTGAGGAAGGCGTCATCGGAGGCTATTTGCTAGGTGATCCTGGCTATCCTTGCCTCCCATATTTGATGACACCTCTGCAAAATCCAACAACACAAGCCGAGCGAAATTACAATAGAGCCCAACGGCGTACAAGATCGCTTGTTGAGAGGCTCTTTGGTGTGTGGAAAAGGAGGTTTGCTTGTCTCCATTACACCTTGCGACTCAGACTCGAGACAAGTTTTGCAGTGATCATTGCTACTGCAATTCTCCATAACATTGCTGTAGCCAGGGGAGATGCTGAGTTTCAGGGAGATAATGATGAGGAACCTCCAGTTGACCCTGTGAATGCACAGAATGGTCAAGGTTTCCGTGCTCGTGCACGGCTGATCGCTGAACATTTTTAACAGGCCACTAGAACAATTTGTTCTACAATAAATGAGCAATTGATTATGGGCAGTCACACTGGAGTCAGACCACTATACAATTACATATTTGGCACATTGGGCCCTATAATTTTATTTATCGTGCTATAAGACAATTCTATTCCAGTATGTCTTGCATCCAAAAACAGAATTGTATGTCTATAACATTGTACAAATGTGAGACCTAAATATCGGACAGAAGTCCAATAGTAAGACTTGCCATTGTCTGACAAATATATCATACAACATTTATTGCGCAATATTTGTACAACAATAGCGAGTCTAAATATTGGACTTGCATCCACTTTTACAGACTTGCAATTGTTGAAGGAACAGAGTAGGAGAATCGGGAGAATATTACAATCATCATGAGATAAGCCAGGGTCTTAGCCAGGACTTAGGAACTGGATGCCCAAAATTGGCAATTTTGAAATTTTGGGGCATCCAAATTTGTAAGGGGGACCACAATATACTCAGATTTCAACTATACACATGTATAAACTTATCAAAATAAGGCATGATATCCTTATGCAATGTCATTGGAATTATATGGAGATGGAAAAGTTCAAATATATGCTTGAGACATTTTAAGAAATTCCTTACAGAAAAATTTGGGGGTCCTGAGGGGTCCTTTAAAGGGTTTGGGTGTCCAAAAAGACACCCAGACACCCTGCTGGCTAAGACCATGAGATAAACGACAAATCTTTTAATTATAATGTAATAGTTGCAAGATAATCTGCTCCGAATATAGTACGATGAGTCTTGCGATTTCACTGCAAATATGTCCAATATCAAAATCGGAACTGTCCAGTTCAGATTTTGAAATTTGAGCTCAATCGGAGACAATTTCAAAATTGGAACTGTCAGACTCCAGTGCGACTGGTTCTAGGACAATATCCCCCTGGGCAATATCCCCCCAGATCAAAATCCCCCCAGACAGAATCACCCCCGGAAAATCTTCCTCTCACACCCAAAATGTAAAATATTTTTTGTACTTAAGATTTGGATAAAGTTATAAGTATTACTATTCATTTACTTTTGATTTAAGATATAGAAACGGTAATCAACTTACTACTGAAAATAAATCTAGATCTGACCATATTTGTCAAGAGTTTAATGAGCAATGTAAATGTTTTGCTCGGGGGGGGGGGGGGGATATTGTCCTAGAACCAAAGTTATCAGGACAATAGTAACACATAACTTTATTCAAATTATTAGTACAAAAAATATTTTACACGGGGGGATATTGGAATGGGGGGGACTTTGTGTGGGGGGGATATTGTCCTGATACCAGTGCGACTGGCCCATTCAACAACTGCAGCACTATAATTCCCAACAGAGTCAGTCTGGTACAGGCTCTATCACTTTCGTGGCATGAAATTTTGGTCCGATACCTTTTTAAGAGACAATTTCAGTTTCAACAGCTGCTGAGAGTCTGGCACCCATTTTGTTTATGAATGAGAATCAGACAGCCTCCTTGATGTCTCTATAATTCATTGGAAAGCAATAATTTCTTGTATAAACACCAAAAAAACTGATATCTTCCATTTTTTTTTAAATGTACAAATACAAACATGTAGCGGATCCCACAATATAGATTTAGCTCCACATCCCTGAAATTTGATACCTTCACTCAGTAGAAAAATACCCCCACTCTGACTATCGTACAATGAATCCAACAATAGCATGTTATGTGCAGGATGCATAATGCACGTGCTAGAGTTTGAAACATTGTACAACATGTTCCAAATGTATTCTTTCATTAGGGTATCAAATTTCAGAGGTGTGGTCTTGAATTTATATAATATGATATGCCCCAAGTCTGACACCTATTGTATTATCATTTCTTTAGATCTCTTATTATTTATGTTGTATTTGTGGTTTTGTATCATGCTGATACAGTCAATAAACTTCATACATACATTGACCAATCAGCATCAGCTGGGCAGGTGATAAAACAGTTTATCCTTTTTCTGGGAAGAATTTTCTAGTCTAGTATCAGTCTAAGTATTTTAGGTTGAACAAATTAAGCTCAATTTCTTTTTCATTAATGAACAAGTTATGTTAACTAATCCATTGATCTATTTAATGTTCATATCTGAAACGTGTAACCTTGAAAATGTTCATTTCAACTAACATGAGGTATATTTTGAAGTTTTCAGTTCAGATCTATATGTTGTTGTGATTGTGGATGGAGATGGATTTGATAAGAATATCGTTTATTCATTAATGAGGTTTTTCAAGCAAAAGATTGCAATAAGAGGGTACCCTTATTTCATTATATTCATTTTACTTATGTATTCAAAGAGTTAACATTTATTGATGACATATATGCCTCTTGTTACCATAGATACTGAAGTTTTGTTTGATGTGCACTAAAAATGCATTGATAGATAAATAAATCATTTCCAGGATTTAAATGTCAATAATTGTTTGTTATACCTCTACCATAATGGTTGCAATGGCTGTTCCATGGTGAGTGAGTCGCTAAACTACCCACTAAACCTACCCCTTAGGAGGTTTAGTGAAAGCGGCTGATTTGGCCGCATTTACCCCACCGTTTAGGCTAACCCACCTCCTTGCAATCAGTCCTCTATACCTAGGGAAACGATAACCCACTGTTTTGCTTGCACCTCCGTTATGCACCTCAACAGTGGGTTAAATGGAGTTTATTCTGTGGGTTAGCCTAAACCACTGCTAAACCACCTTTATAATATCGGGCCCTAGAGTACAACCAGGCATTACCCCTACTACCCGTAGAGGGCCGGTACGCCAGAACAGTCAGGGCAACCAGAACACTAATACTAGTATAAACGAGGTAGATATAACCTCAAAGGAACCAAATGACCCTAGATCCCTGAATGACCGGAGAAAGAGTGAGACAGTCTATGAGAGCTTCCTCAAAGCGCCGAAGAAAGCTATGCCCATAACAAAAGGAAAACGTCAGAATCCCCCAACACCCAATCCGACAAGTGATTGGAACTCACAAGCGCGGCGCGGTAGGGTAACCCCTGAGCGCCCCATGGCAGGACCCAAACCCATAGAACTGAGCAACATGTTCGCCGCACTAGAGTGTGACTCAGACGAGCCGAATCACGCAGCAGGGGAAAACGAATCGCGTACTAAACAAACGAGTACAACCAGCATTACAAGGGCCGAGTCGGCCCGTACAGCCCCAGAGTTCCCTCCCCTACCGAAACATGATAACCCTGCAAGACCCCCTACAGGGAGGGCCATGGCAAGTACCCCACAAACCTCCAATAGGGCCTCCGACCAATCATGGGCCGAGGACGACGAAACTATCCAAGTCTTCCTGGATGGCATTGATAAGAACAATAAAACAAATAAAGCAATGACCTCGTCTACCCCTAGTGTAACGCCTGCCAAAAATCACCCAGATACAAATATGGTACCCGTGACCACTAACAGATCATACTCTATGGTGAGTACCGGTAGCGCAGCCGGCAATCAGACTGCGCCAGTGTGCCGCAATGCCCCTAACAGCTCGCAACCGTCCGGGGGCGCACGTCCCAAAACTTACAACCCCATGAACAATGCAAATAATACCCCCAAGAAAGTTGTGACGCGAAATGGATGGGGCCCGGAGAAAGTACCTGAAACCAGAAAACGCAAGAGGGCCAAATCCAGTCCAAATGACGCCCTTACAATATGTGGGGGCCAGTCCAAAACCCATCGTGATATTTTCGTATGGGGCCTGCGAAACGACATATATGTCGATTCAGATGAAATGGAGGATTGTATACAAGATTATTGTGAAGAACGAGGGGTGGGGGTCTTCTTCATCAAAATCATGCAGAAACAGGTAGACGATGGCCTATCTAACATTAAGATAACAGTAGCCGCATGTGACTATCCAGTGGTCACTGATTACAGTTTCTGGCCTAGCAGTGTGACTGTGAGAGATTGGCATGTAGGTCCGAATAAGAAATAGCCAAACCAAAAGCATGCACAATAAAACAATATATAGACTATACCCACAGAGGGTGGGGAAATATGGAATTTCTGCAATCTACGTGCTAATGTCCATAATGCTGCCACTCATTTTGTGGCCTATCCACCACAATACCTCCTTGCCATTCACATGCCTAAGGACACCTGACATTCCGCTACAAAAACCCCCTATACCATGCGAACTTATGCGTGATTCATGCCCGAGAAACACGCTGATATCAAAAACTGAATATTCTGACAATGCCGCCCATGCTAAACAGGGAGGAAGTGTGTATAAAACCGTGTCTTTGGCAAACCATGATGCCCTGGGACCTATGGGTGCCAAATGCCTCCGTACCCGCATACAAGCTTGGCCATGCCAGGGCCATGCATTCCCTATACCATGCGAACTTATGTGTGAGTCATACCCGAGAAACACGGTGATATCAAAAACTGAATATTCTGATAAGGCCGCCCATGCTCAACAGGGAAGTAATGTGTATAAAACTGTGTCTGTGGTAAATCATGATGCCCTGGTGTCAAATGTCTCCGTACCCACATACACGCTTGGCCATGCCAGGGCCACGCATCCCAGCACACAATCCCGGGTGTGCTGCCCATTGCGAACAATCCTACAACACTGGAGCTCCCGACTAGGGGAGTGACGTCACCTGCAACCCTGCCGGCGACACTACGTCAACTAACACTAAGGAGCCAAAGGAAGGACCCTCTCTCAAGCACGCAGCCGACCGCTAACGTGTACCCAAATAAACATCCTATTTATTGCAATTTCTTTGGTGTTTTTCAGGCCTTGCACCTCGCAGAGGGACTCCTCACAAGCACCGCTACCCACCTAGGCCACCAGGAGGATGACAACCTCCAATCGCCACCCATACCCGGTACAACAATCGGCGTACTGCTGTCCCGTGCTAGCGGACACGCCCAATGGTTCCTCCATCACACATGCGCCGGACCCCCGATCACCAGGACCCTTCCCGATGAACGATGCTGGCCGCCACCCTGATAGAGGGTGGCACCTGGTAGCTCTCCAGCTACCCAGTACGACACTGTACCTCTTGAATCACTGTTTAATCATGCATACCCATATCGAATGTCCTTTACCACTAATCCGTCCAATGACAACCTATACTGGCATTCATTACGCACACTGTGATCTTAATAAGGCATTAAGAAAAACTGTTCATCTTAATATCTCACGGGCGCACTATTCTAGCATAATCATCCACAAGCATTCTACAAACTGCAAATATGTGAATAATGAAACTATGAAATCCATTCCTACCAAGACTATATATCAGTCCCGAGTGAATGACAAACACTTTAGAATATATGAACGTAGTATTCACACAGAACTGTATTTTTTAAATCATCCCATTACCTATTACAACCGCTGCCCTGCCACCATCCGAGGCAGGATAGTATTTAAAAGCTATGAAATAACTATCCGCGTCCCACGTGTAATATACCGATGTCTACCATGTTTATCTGATATGTACGCTATGACTTACGATACCATCCATATGTCTATTCTTCAGTTATTACCACCACCCCGAGGAAACGGACAAGTGATCGCGACTGGCATACTCACCTCTTGGCCCACAACTACAAGCAGTGATGTCAAAATTGCAGCACTCGATCCAATGGCTACGTCTCCGCATCCTGCTGTGCCAAAGGTGGGCAATGCTGATTGCTCAGCACTAGTCCAGTACTCACTGTTTAACCTGTACACAAATCCCCATGCATACCCACATATTGTTTCGTATAAGCCCCTTCTTGGATGGGAAGTATCTTATGTGGGAATTTTATGTAAGAAATCTGTCCCAATGAATACTTTTGGCGATTTAAGCGCTGATACCCATGCAAATGAATATGTATGTAAATATAATTGTAAATACTTGTATGGCTCATCCGCCCTATACGCTTTGTATATCATCCCAGTTTATAGATTGGTGGACCATATGTTAGTATATACGGAAAAAAGGCACTCCGACTGCCTGTATCATTGTAAACTCGATTGTAAATATTTGTATTGTCTCTCTGCCATATACGCTATGGTGGGTCTGCCTTTTATTGTTGTGGCAGACATCACCTTGATATATATATGGAGAAAGGGCACATAGACTGTTTGTATATAATACCTACCTCTCTATGGCTATCAACTGATATCGTTATGTACATATGTACATACATGTATACATGTGCGAAATTCCCGCCATAGAAGTTTGTTGAAAGTAATCTTTAATTTTAATATTCTTTTTCTTCTTGCTTAAAATCTGTATAAACGACCAGAAAAGGTTAATACTCGCTTTAAACAAGCATATCTTAAAGCTAAGCACACTTTAACCCTGGTGGACGTTACACACACCAATATGAGGATGTGAGAATGTGTTAAGAAACCTCTATCCTTGTCATCACCATACCAGTATACAGGAGTGCCACCACAGTAGGAGATATTATCTCATGTAAATATTTTAAGCAGCTCTACTCTGTAAATACACTGGAAAATACTGTAATAAGCTGTTGCCATAGTGTGGCCTCTGACATCCTACCTAGTCACTCTGACTTTTGAAGAAAAATATGTTGTACAATACTAAAATGCCCTATGCATAGACACACACTCTTGTAGTGTCTTCATACTATTTAATTTATTTTTGTATTCTACCTAGTCACTCTGACGTTTGCAGAAAAAATATGTTGTAGAGTACTATAATGCCCTATGCATAGACACACACTCTTGTAGTGTCTTCATACTATTTAATTCATTTTTGTATTCTCTTCTTCTACCTAGTCACTCTGACGTCTGCAGATAAATATGTTGCACAATATTTGAATGCCCTATGCATAGACACACACTCTCGCAGTGTCTCCATATTATTTATTTTATTTTTGTATTCTTCTATCTTATTGAATACTATGTACCCTATATATCATTCTGTTTCTGTATGATTTTGTAATTGAGAAATTACAGTTAATGAAACATACATACATACATATACTCATTATAGTTTGGTATTCTTCTATATACAGTTGTTTGAATACAGTTCTTTTTATATCATTAATATGGTGTTTTTAACCATTTTTCCTATTGTTAAAAATTGTCGTTTTTGTACTTGTTATAATTTTTCCTATCAGTTTTTCAGAGGTTTGTCTACCAATTTTTTTTTCTGTATCTGACAATTTTAACTTTTATCCAATGTTCAATATAACTCCATAGTATCACCACAGAGTTACACTCAAGGAAAGCATGTTTAATTGTTTCTACCTTAGTGTTACATATTGGACAGACATTCGTCTCCTTTATTCTCATAGTATGTAATTTTTCATTTACCGCCGTTCTTCAATGTAAAAGTTTGAATTGTAGATATTTTTTGTATGCATTTTCCTTATTTCTTGGAATTTCCTTGAAAGCATTTTCAACTGTGGTGTACTTTGTCTGCATTTAATGTTCTTTCCCATTTTTCCTTAACCTCCTTGAGGATATTCCCATCATATCTCATCAATTTATTATAAGTCATACTGCAGCCTTTTGTCTTCATACCAATTTCTATAAGTATTCTGGGTAGATGTGGTCCATTAAATTTAATATAATTATCGTTTTCGTTTATTAGTTTCTTTATTATGTGATGTAATTTCAGGTAGTCCAAGAAGTGTATATTTAAGTTGTTTTCCTTCAGTTCTGTTTGTGAAAATAATTCTCCTTGATCTTTTAGCAAATCATTTAATATGTGATAACCTTTTTGCGACCACTCTTTTCTGTAATCAAAATTTAAAAGACTATTATACTATAAGGGCATATTTTGTATGTGACTAATTTTGTTAAATTTTAAGACTTCATTTAATTTAATGATTCCATGTACCATGTCTTTCCAGAATTTATTCTGTATGTTATTAACAATCTTTTTGGGGAATATGTCACCTAAACGTAATATGTCCCTTATGCCGTAATGCAATGGAAATTCCGCCCATCCTAGAGATTGATTCATAAGGCGTGTCACCCATGATATTTTCAGAGCTGCGTCAAACATTTTTAAATTTGTTAATTTTAAACCACCAAAAGACGGTAGAGTCTCCAGTATTTCTCTCCTAAACTTCGGCACCTTATCATTCCATAAAAAAATTCGGAACATTTTTTCCAGTACATCCATCATTTCATTTGTAGGTGAGGGGAGGGACAACAGGATGTGTGTAATTTTTGATATCAACAGACTTTTGATTATCTTTATTTTTCCATATGATGTTAAATTCCTAGAGCTCCATAGGGAAATCAATTTTTGAATTTCTCCTATTGTGTATTCAATGTTTAAGTCGGTGAGGTTGTTAAAGTTATTTATATTATACGTAATCCCTAGAGATACAAATTCTTGTGTCCAATCTAGTTTAAGTTCTTTGCATAGAATAATCCTGTTGTCCCCCCACCTTCCAATTTTAACTACCTTTGTTTTTTCCTTATTCACTTTCAAACCACTGACCATTTCAAAATCTTTCAGTATCTGCATGCATTTTCTGATATTATTTTTATTTGGATCTAGAAATAATGTGGTGTCATCTGCATATAGTGATATTTTATGTTCTTGTTCATGTGATGTAATGCCTTTTATTTCTATGACCGTATAGCTTCCGCTAATGTTTCTGCTGTGAGAACAAATTGGTATAGTCCAGTCAATATAGCATATGACCCAAAACAAATTGCAACATAATTAAAACTAATTTTATTAGGCAGAGGTAGGACTGGGGTATCACAGAAAAAAAGTCTTCCAAAATCTTCAAAGTGGAACCCTGAATTTTTGGGTCATTTCACCCCAAAAATGTACTAAAACATGTAATTTCGAGGATTTCTTCATAACTTCAGGACATTTAATCCTAGGAGTCTTTGACTTTGTAGACAGATTTTTCATTACATTGTTATTTACTATAGATAATGCTTTTTGTTTGAAATTAGTCAGTTTGGCCAATCTTGTGGAATTTTCAGCCCAAAATGTTCAGAAACGTGCAATTTTTGGGATTTGGCATTAAATACTGCAGTCAAACCCCTAGGAAATTGTGACTTTGCATAAATAATCTCTCTTGCATTGTTACTGTTTTTGGGTGATTATATATTGCTTTAAAGATACTTGGTAAGGGTGAAACCCATCCCCCAAAAAGTTTAAAATGTGCTTTTTGTGATGTGTCCATAACAAACTGCATTCAGCCTAATCAGAAAAATGAACGTAATTTACCTATTGCTTAGATATACTTACCTGTTCATAGCTTGAAGCTTGTCATGCCAATCGCTCCTCTGACAAGCGCAGCGAAAATGTTTCCACCAGATGGCAATAGGTGGCGTTGTCCATCGCCCTCCTTCTTGAATCCTCTTACAGTCAGCACTTGATTCATAAACCATAACACCGACTGGGTGAGGAAGGGTGAGGACATGAACAGGTAAGTATATCTAGATAATAGATAAATTACTCTTCCCTTTCAGTTTCATGACCTCCCTGAGGTAAAACCTCGCAAAAGTAATCTGCGTGTACCAGGCATCTGCATCCATGATGTCAGGGATTGAGACCCCGGCCAATCTTGAGGAGGCCGCAACTATGGAAAGCCGTTCTTGCAGAAAAGCACTATTTAGCATGCATGCTAAATGAATTATGATGCATGTTAAATAAATTATGATGCATGCTAAATGAATTATGATGCATGTAAATTCATTTAGCATGCATGCTAAATGAATTATGATGCATGCTAAATAACGTTATTTAGCATGCATCATAATTCATTTAGCATGCATGCTAAATGGATTGCATGAAAAATAGCTTGTATTTAGCATGCATCATAATTCATTTAGCATGCATGCTAAATATGACGAAATAAATCTACGCATGCAGAAGGATACTGTGGTGAAATACAACTTCACATATTCCTACGCAGAAGAGAACGCATATCACTTCCAAACACATCAAACTTTAAAACTATATTAACTTATGGAATTCAAGTCTTGTGATTCTTGGCTCATATCATGCAGCTAACGATTCATTTCTGGAATGATATGATGCATCTCATCAGATCTCATGTAATAAATCTGGCTCCATTTCTGGCTGGACATGTGTATACAAAGAATTGACAAACTTCATACAGTGGTCAATCTCTTCCGAACTGGCATTTGCAGCTATGACAGAATGAATTTCTTCTAAAGCCTGCTTCAATCTGGCAGTACTGATATTAATATTAATATCCGTCTTGTTGATTTCATATGTTTAAACAAAAGGCTACTACGGAACTACTTTAAGAACTACTTTGTCTTTAAAGACAGTTACTGTACGAATTTGCATGCATGCTAAATGAATTATGATGCATGCTGAATAACGTTATTTAGCATGCATCATAATTCATTTAGCATGCATCATAATTCATTTAGCATGCATGCTAAATGAATTATGATGCATGCTAAATAGCTGGTATTTAGCATGCATGCTAAATGAATTATGATGCATGCTAAATGATTTATGATGCATGAAAAATAGCGGACTTTTTAAGCATGCATGCTAAATGAATTAAGATGCACGTTAATTTATGCATCATACTTTATTTAGCATTCATCATAATTCATTTAGCATGCATGCTAAATAGTGCTTTTCTGCAAGAACGGCTTTCCATACGCAACCCCCTGGTGTCATGGGCTGGAACACCCATAGCTAGGCAATCCTCCACCAATAGGTGATGAAAGCTGCCTGCTATGGTCCTTTTCACCCAACCCACAATGGTCACTGTGGCTGCATGCCTTGTGGTCGGGACTCTTTAGAGAAGATGAATAAAGCATTCTCCTTTCCGTGAATGGTCTTGGTCCACTATTTCAAGGCTTGAATAGGGCAATAGCCAGAAACACCAACCCATTGTAAAGGCTGGTGTCTGGTTCTTGTCCAGCACAAATGCTGGCAAGAGCCAAAGAAACAATATCCACCATGCTCATTTTTGTAAGTTGCCTGGATCCATGCGGTATGCATGCAACCAGCCACCCCTGCGTCCAGATGTCAATTGAATGATAAATGTTGTCATGACCATCAGGTCGTGCAGGAAGGCCCCAGCAATAGCCTCAAAAGGGGTTCGAAACAGGTGCTCTAGTACCTTGAGGAAGTCCCTGGTAGGTCTCTACTCTTGGGCAATGTCCTTTGAGTTAAAGATCCCTTTCATGAGGGGGCGCAGTACTGGGTGATTGAAAACCGATAGACCATCTGAGAAAGCAAGTGAACTAGTCCCAATAGCAGAGCGATAACCAAGACACCTTGCCTTGGTCTGAAAGGAACTCCGATATTTGCTGCACAGGGGCAGAATAGGGGTCCAGAACTCTTGCAGTGCACCACAGGGTGAACTGGGTAAGACGGTAATCATAAACCCTTTTGAGTTGATTCCTTTGTACCTCTGGATGCAAGGTCAGCAACCGCCTCAAAAAGACCTTGTGCATGGATGTATTGGTGGAGAGTTTTTCATGCAACCAGCCAGATCTTGCTTGGCTCTAGGAAGCACTCCCCCTTGCCAAGTTCTTCAGGAGGTTCCACCCATCTGGCAACCTCCTGGGGAGGTCCACCAGCATCTTGGTCATTGACAGGAACCATATCTGCCTGGACCAGAATGGGGCCACCAGGATCACCTCCGCTGATGGGTGTCATGGCAATGGGAGGGTAGGCATACCTGAGCAGGGCGTCCCAGTTTCGAGTCAGGGCATCGACTTGCTCAATTGCAGCTCCCTGTACAGGGAGAAGAACAGTGGGAGTTTCCTGTTCCTGGTGGTCATCAGGTCTTACAATGGAGTCTCCCAGACTGAGAACGGCCATACCGCCTGGAGCTCCAGCCAGTTGATATGTTTTCCATTCCATTGGTCGGGCCAGACACCAGAAGCTGTCTGGTCATCGTGTCTTTTAATTACATAGAAATGTTAAATTGATTATTAATGCAACAATTAGTTAGAATGCGATGTCACACAATACTGTGTTATGGATGTTAGTATTTCATTATGAAATCCTTCAAACAGCAAATTCTTGATTTTTGATAACAGTTGCCCAAAATATGAAAAGAAATTGTACATCTACTCTGAGACCACCTTCTAGATATGCCACCCAACTTTTAAACTAGGAAATTCTTATTTGGTGGGACCTTTTTCCAGATGTTGAGTTGACCTACCTCAAACTAAATCAATTGGTTTCGTTTCTTTTGCAATAGCTTTTGGCCAGCGGGCACTGTACGTACAATGTACGTACATTGTACGTACAGTTGGTACAATGTACGTACATTGTACGTACAGTGCCCGCTGGGCTGCGTAAAATGAAAGATATTCTGACTGGACTATTACCCAAATTGAGGATTTCAGAGATAAAAGATTATTCATTATCTACAATTCCAGCTTTTAAATCATTACCGTGTGATAGAGCCCAGGGGGTAGGGATTTGTAGCCCATTTATTATCAAATGCTAGTGTTCGGTATTGGTCAAAATGTTAAGGATCGATCATGAGCCAAATTGAGTGGGCGATGATCAACTAAACAACGCGACTGTAGATGCACAGTTTTCATTTGGTAATCTTGGCTCTCTTTAAAGGGCTGCATCAGAGAGCCGGGGGGCTACCTTGAATCTTCATTGGAGGCACTTATATTAATGGCTTCACTTTTGTAAAGGAGATAATCTGACTCTCTTAGAATATCACTAGAGTCTTCTTGATTTTGACAGCAAAGATTTTAATTAAGATGTTGCAGGCTTTAGTTAAAATTGTAATCGATCATCAAATTCAGAGGTTGAATGAGCGATAAATCTGCATATCAAATCAATCGGACAATCCCTATTAGATGCATTCCCAAGAATCGCAAAGATTTAGTGATTTAGTTTTTTACCCATTTTTGACATAAGCTTACAGGCATGGATGGATCCAGAAATATTCATGTTAAGAGTTTTAATTATGCTTCACACATACAAAGGCAATTTTCTGTCAAAGATGAAATATGGGTATATCGAATTCACGGCACAGGGATGTATTAACTATGAGATAAGTGTGGAAAAGTCACCGATTTTAGCCAAGTTTTGATATTTTAGTTGAAAAAATGGTCACTTGGTGGCCTTTTCAGAATTTCTTTTTATATGAGATTAACAACCACTGTTTGATGTATATTTCAGTAGAGTTTGGTGTATTAGCTTCTCAAAATGAAGGATCTATGGAGAAATCTCCAAAATCGCATGTTTTTGGTCATTTTTGAGTGAAAATGCCCCAGAAACCAAGGTGCAACTCCAGCAATTGAGGACTTTTTTCTGGCATGAAGTAGCCCTAACGCTACCTGATAAAAGTGGTTTCATTTCTGTTGCAATTACTTTTAGGTTTTGCAAAATATTGGCTATCTTGAATGGACTAGTAGGGCGAGACAGGATCGCCCTATCTGCATCCTCTTTCTAGAGTTATTTTTTCCAAGAAATGACCATTCTGTAGTATTTTTGAGTTCGAGCCTCTCTGTAAAGACTCTATCCAATTTATTGTATTTATTCCAAAGTTAAACATTTTTCAAAGTTTTTGATATAAAGTTCCAGGAATTCGAGTCGAACGCCTTTTCAAAGTCTCATAAAATTATTAAAGCTTTTTGCTTTCTGCGCTCACATTCATCAATTATATCATAAGTTAGCCTCGAGTTTTCTCTGATAAACCTTCCATTTATGAATCCTTTCTGATCTGGGTGTATTAATTTTGGTAGATAGTATTTTATCCTATTGGCTATTATCCCCGAAAAAAAATTATAAATAGAATTAAGTAAAGTTATAGGTCGCCAATTTTTTTAATTGCTTCTTATTTTACCCCCTTTGGGGATGCATGTAATAACTCCTTCTAGTTGGGCTGGGTTTAGAATATTTTTCTCTATATATGAGTTTAATAATTTGAGAAGAATTATTTTTATATTTGACCAGAAGGTTTTAAAAAATTCATTAGTATATCCGTCTGGTCCGGGACTTTTATTATTTTTACTTTTATGTATTATGTCCCTCAATTCCTCTAGTGTGATGTCTTTTTCTAATTCTTTTCTGTCTTCATTATTAAGTTTTGTTAGTTTATTGTTATCTAGGGAAGTTTCTACGATGGTGCAAGTGTGAAGGCAGAAAAAAAAAAAATTCTCCACCGTTGTTCCAAAAAAAGCAGAAATTTTTTTAATTTTTTCTCCACCGTTTTTCAAAAACAGCAGAAATTTTTAATTTTTTTTTGCTGTTTTCACGTACTTTGCCCTTCTCCCGCTAGATGGCGAACGTTGCCAATAAACTGGTTTTCTGTCTCCCTTTACAATTTCCAAGGGAGCACTCATTATTTGAATTTGATGGAATGTGGTGACCAATATGGCATGTAAAAGTGGACAAAAAAGACTTTTTTGAATAATCATAATTAATATTGAATATTCATAAATGAATAAGAAATTTCATAATTCATTTATGAATTGCAAATATTCATTATTCATTATGCAATTGTAACCAGACTCTGCGCAACGAGCAAGCTTCGGCATGTATCAATCTCTCCCATGTGGAGAGGTTTGAATTGTTTTGACCCAACTTTTGGGTCTACGACAGCGTAAATAGGCTTGTCATAAGAGTGGCCTGGGGAAATAGTAGGGGAGGAACGGGGGGCTTACGAGCACCCTCATGATACATTTTTTAAAATCACATTTTTGGAATCCTGAGGTGCTGAATTTTACTAATTTTTTTGTTCCCCGCGCCAACTCGTGTCCCATGGGCTTGCTTTTTGGCCATCTTGGCAGCCATATTGAATTTCCCTTAGACACCAAAAATAGAGGAAAAATAGGGGTAGGGGTAACTATTTAGATCATAACTTCAGTTATATTGGTATATTTTCAACAAATGAGGTATCAAAATTTGAAATATTCCATTACGAAAATTTTAAGACCGGTCACGTTCTGATTGGTCAATTATGAAAGGTCATTTGGGGTCAAATTAGGTCAAAAAGGTCACAAAGGTGAAAATCTGCTTTTCATTTTATTTTCATAAACTATTTTTTTTTTTTGTAAAAATCAGGTTGATGATTTTTTCAACATCATAACATTTTTAGGCAAGATTATAAACACACACCCATAATTAGTAGTCCAAAGAACAGGAAATTACTATTGAAGGGTGTGCAAGTGATTGAAAGATGACTATACTCATTCAAAATCTAGTCAGTTCAGGGCTCAATATAGGAGGGTAGGGGTAACATTAGTCTCCATAACTTCAGTTACATTCAGACAATTGCAACAAATGAGGTATCAAAATGTGTAACTTTTTATTCTTCAAATTTGGAAGTGGGACCCTTTCTGATTGGTCATTGAGAAAGGTCACTTGAAGGTCATTTGAAGGTCAAATGAGGTCAAAAACATCACAAAGATGAAAATCTGCGTTTTATTCATCATTTTTCCATAGGCTAATGTTTTTCATAAATCAAGTTGATAATTCGTTCAATATCATAGCATTATCGGACAAGAACATTAACCCACTCACAATTAGAATTCCAAAGAAAGGGAAATTACTATTGAAGGGCGTGAGAGTGGTTGAAAGATGACTATGCACATTCAATATCTTGTCAGTTCTGGGCTCAATATAGGAGGGTAGGGATAACATTTTTCACCATAACTTTGGTTATATACAGACAATTGCAACAAATGAGGTATCAAAATGTGTAACTTTTTATTCTTCAAATTTGGAAGTGGGACCCTTCCTGATTGGTCATTGACAAAGGTCACTTGAAGGTCATTTGAAGGTCAAATGAGGTCAAAACATCACAAAGATGAAAATCTGCTTTTTATTCATAATATTTCCATAGGCTAATATTTTTCATGAATCAAGTTGATAATTCGTTCAACATCATAACATTTTTGGGCAAGATCATCAACCCACTCACAATTAGTATTCCAAAGGAAGGGAAATCACTATTGAAGGGCGTGAGAGTGGTTGAAAATGAATATGCACATTCAATATCTTGTCAGTTCTGGGCTCAATATAGGAGGGTAGGGATAACATTTTTCACCATAACTTCGGTTATATACAGACAATTGCAACAAATGAGGTATCAAAATGTGTAACTTTTTATTCCTCAAATTTGGAAGTAGGACCCTTCCTGATTGGTCATTGAAAAAAGGTCATCTAAAGGTCGTTTGAAGGTCAAATGAGGTCAAAACATCACAAAGATGAAAATCTGCTTTTTATTCATAATATTTCCATAGGCTAATATCTTTCTTGAATCAAGTTGATAATTCGTTCAACATCATAACATTTTTGGGCAAGATCATCAACCCACTCACAATTAGTGTTCCAAAGAAAGGGAAATCACTATTGAAGGGCGTGAGAGTGGTTGAAAGATGAATATGCACATTCAATATCTTGTCAGTTCTGGGCTCAATATAGGAGGGTAGGGATAACATTTTTCACCATAACTTCGCTTATATACAGACAATTGCAACAAATGAGGTATCAAAATGTGTAACTTTTTATTCTTCAAATTTGGAAGTGGGACCCTTCCTGATTGGTCATTGAGAAAGGTCACTTGAAGGTCATTTGAAGGTCAAATGAGGTCAAAACATCACAAAGATGAAAATCTGCTTTTTATTCATAATATTTCCATAGGCTAATATTTTTCTTAAATCAAGTTGATAATTAGTTCAACATCATAACATTTTTGGGCAAGATCATCAACCCACTCACAATTAGTGTTCCAAAGAAAGGGAAATCACTATTGAAGGGCGTGAGAGTGGTTGAAAGATGAATATGCACATTCAATATCTTGTCAGTTCTGGGCTCAATATAGGAGGGTAGGGATAACATTTTTCACCATAACTTCGGTTATATACAGACAATTGCAACAAATGAGGTATCAAAATGTGTAACTTTTTATTCCTCAAATTTGGAAGTAGGACCCTTCCTAATTGGTCATTGAAAAAAGGTCATCTAAAGGTCGTTTGAAGGTCAAATGAGGTCAAAACATCACAGATGAAAATCTGCTTTTTGTTCATAGTATTCCCATAGGCTGATATTTTTCTTTAATCAAGTTGATAATTTGTTTAACATCATAGCATTTTTTGGCAAGATCATTAACCCACTTACAATTAGTATTCAAAAGGAAGGGAAATCACTATTGAAAGGTGTGAGAGTGGTTGAAAGAGGACTATGCACATTTAATTATCTTGTCAATCCTGGGCTCAAAAAAAACACGATAAGAATAACATTGTTCACCAACTTCAGTTATATTCAGACATTTGCAACAAATTAAGTATCAAAATGTGTTACTTGACAATCTTTAAATTTTGAGGTGGGACTCTTTCTGATTGGTCAGTGACAAAGTTCACTTGAAGGTCATTTGAAGGTCACAAAGGTCCAGCACACTGGCAACAATCAGGTAAATCAAGATTCGGCAAATTCAGAAAATGGCTTAATCGGTAAATTCAGATAAGCCAAATTAACCAGATCTACATTATGTTAGGTAAATATTTCATCTGGTGTTTTAGCCTACAATATCGGTGCTGGCCGGTGTTAGTGCACGGTGTCATGTTTTTGAATATCTGTGACGTGTTACGTGAGTATTCCCTTGCTCTTTGTCATGTGGCAGGCTTGGGTTTCCCTTGAGTTATATTCAATATCTTTAAAAAACCATATATATATATATATTATACATTGGTATCATATGAGTATGTTACCACTGTATCCTATCATTTCGCTTTTTCCCTGTCATTATTTGGCAGGCTTGGGTTTCCCTCGCTTTTTGTCTCGTGGATGTATCAGCAACATAGCTGGAAAATGGCCATTTGCCGGTCCGAGGCTGAATTGGTGGAGGTTACTTTCAATAAATTTACAAACCATATTCATATGATACATTGGTATCTTATAAATATGTTACCAATGTATCAAATCAAATTGCCCTTTTATTGCCTGTCCTAATTTGGGGAGTTACAGCGTTGTTATGGAGCCATTTTGATACCTCATTTGTTGCAATTGTTTGAATATTATTGGTGAAATTTGTAATATGAATAAAAAGCAGATTTCCACCTTGGTGATGTTAATGACTCCTTTTGACCTTCAAATGATCTTTGTCAATGACCAATGAGAAAGGGTTGTACTTCCAAATTTGAGGAATAAAATGTTACACATTTTAATACCTCATTTGTTGCAATAAACTGAATATAACTTATAAGTTATGGTGAAAAATGTTATCCCTACCCTCCTATATTGAGCCCAGAACTGACAAGATATTGAATGTGCATAGTCATCTTTCAACATCTCTCACACCCTTCAATAGTGATTTCCCTTCCTTTAGAAATACTCATTGTGATTGGGTTAATGATCTTGCCCAAAAATGGTATGATGTTGAACAAATTATCAACTTGATTTACGAAAAATATTAGTCTACGGATAAAAAGCAGATTTTCACCTTTATGACGTTTATGACCTTATTTGACCTTCAAATAACCTTTAGATGGCCTCTTTCAAACACCAATCAGAAGAGGTTGCACTTCCAAATTTGAAGAATAAAACGTTACACATTTCGATACCTCATTTGTTAAAATTGTCTGAATAAAACTGAAGTTATGGTGAAAAATGTTATCCCTACCCTCCTATATTGAGCTGTTTTTGACCTTCAAATGACCTTCAAATGTCCTTTGTCAATGACCAATCAGAAAGGGTCCCACTTCCAAAGTTGGAGAATAAAAAGTTACACAGTTTGATACCTCATTTGTTGCAATTGTCTAAATATAATTAACGTTATGGGGAAAAATGTTATCCCTACCCTCCAACATTGAGCCCAGACCTGACAAGATATTGAATGTGCATAGTCATCTTTCAACCACTCTCACACCCTTCAATAGTGATGTCCCTTTCTTTGAAACATTAATCCTTAGTGGGTTAATGATCTTGTCCAAAAATGCTATGATATTAAACAAATTATCAACTTGATTAAAGAAAAATATTAGTCTTTGGGAATACTATGAACAAAAAGCAGATTTTCATCTCTGTGACGTTTTTGACCTCATTTGACCTTCAAATGACCTTTAGATGACCTTTTCTCAATGACCAATTAGGAAGGGTCCTACTTCCAAATTTGAGGAATAAAAAGTTACACATTTTGATACCTCATTTGTTGCAATTGTCTGTATATAACCAAAGTTATGGTGAAAAATGTTATCCCTACCCTCCTATATTGAGCCCAGAACTGACAAGATATTGAATGTGCATATTCATCTTTCAACCACTCTCACGCCCTTCAATAGTGATTTCCCTTTCTTTGGAATACTAATTGTGAGTGGGTTGATGATCTTGCCCAAAAATGTTATGATGTTGAACTAATTATCAACTTGATTTAAGAAAAATATTAGCCTATGGAAATATTATGAATAAAAAGCAGATTTTCATCTTTGTGATGTTTTGACCTCATTTGACCTTCAAATGACCTTCAAGTGACCTTTGTCAATGACCAATCAGGAAGGGTCCCACTTCCAAATTTGAAGAATAAAAAGTTACACATTTTGATACCTCATTTGTTGCAATTGTCTGTATATAACCAAAGTTATGGTGAAAAATGTTATCCCTACCCTCCTTTATTGAGCCCAGAACTGACAAGATATTGAATGTGCATAGTCATCTTTCAACCACTCTCACGCCCTTCAATAGTGATTTCCCTTTCTTTGGATCACTAATTGTGAGTGGGTTGATGATCTTGCCCAAAAATGTTATGATGTTGAACGAATTATCAACTTGATTCAAGAAAAATATTAGCCTATGGAAATATTATGAATAAAAAGCAGATTTTCATCTTTGTGATGTTTTGACCTCATTTGACCTTCAAATGACCTTCAAGTGACCTTTCTCAATGACCAATCAGGAAGGGTCCCACTTCCAAATTTGAAGAATAAAAAGTTACATATTTTGATACCTCATTTGTTGCAATTGTCTGTATATAACCAAAGTTATGGTGAAAAATGTTATCCCTACCCTCCTATATTGAGCCCAGAACTTACAAGATTTTGAATGTGCATAGTCATCTTTCAACCACTCTCACGCCCTTCAATAGTAATTTCCCTTTCTTTGGAATTCTAATTGTGAGTGGGTTAATGTTCTTGTCCGATAATGCTATGATGTTGAACGAATTATCAACTTAAGTTATGAAAAATATTAGCGTATGGAAAAATGATGAATAAAACGCAGATTTTCATCTTTTCGATGTATTTGTTTGACCTCATTTGACCTTCAAATGACCTTCAAGTGACCTTTCTCAATGACCAATAAGAAAGGGTCCCACTTCCAAATTTGAAGAATAAAAAGTTACACATTTTGATACCTCATTTGTTGCAATTGTCTGAATATAACTGAAGTTATGGAGACTAATGTTACCCCTACCCCTCCTATATTGAGCCCTGAACTGACTAGATTTTGAATGCGTATAGTCATCTTTCACCACTTGCATACCCTTCAATAGTAATTTCCTGTGTCTTTGGACTACTAATTATGGGTGTGTGTTTATAATCTTGCCTAAAAATGTTATGATGTTGAAAAAATCATCAATCTGATTTTTTACAAAAAAAAAATATTAGTTTATTGAAAATAAAATGAAAAGCAGATTTTCACCTTTGTGACCTTTTTGACCTAATTTGACCCCTAAATGACCTTTCATAATTGACCAATCAGAACATGACCGGTCTTAAAATTTTCGGAATGGAATATTTCAAATTTTGATACCTCATTGTTGAAAATATACCAATATAACTGAAGTTATGATCAAAATAGTTACCCCTACCCCTATTTTTCCTCTATTTTTGGTGTCTAAGGGAAATTCAATATGGCTGCCAAGATGGCCAAAAAGCAAGCCCATGGGACACGAGTTGGCGCGTGGGAACAAAAAAATTAGTAAAATTCAGCACCTCAAGGATTCCAAAAATGTGATTTAAAAAAATGTATCATGAGGGTGCTCGTAAGCCCCCCGTTCCTCCCCTACTAAAAGTTCGACTCTGTAGGGACAAAGGCAGATAACTAGTACTGATCTACCTTTGGTAGGAGTACAGCACGGCTATTTTGCACCCTATCAGTAACTCGGCAGTAACTGCCCATGCATGGGGTTTCGCTGGTGATGTCAGGCACAGCTGTGGTACCCAGGTGGAGGGGGGGGGGCCTCCGCATGTCCGCGATTTATTAAATGAAAGGTACTTTTTTTGTACCCAGGGACGAAGTATGGGTGGTGAATTCATGAAATATACGCGCCTCTGACGCCGAGCTACTCCCGAAGTGACGTTGGCTCCCCAGCGGGCTTGGGCTTCCAAGTCTGCTCCCCGCTAAAAAGGAGAAGATAATAAAATGTAAAGTTAAAATACGTGTTCCCATTCACATCCAATGTCAGTGTTTTGATAAAAGAAGTGTTTTTTAACTGGAAAAAGTCAGCGGTTTTTAAAGATAAGGTGTTGTTTCGGCCAGAAATCAGTGCTTTAGGAGTATTTTCAAATTCTGATAACGAGCATATGGACCCCCTTGAAACCAAAGTGCCCCCCCCCCCCCCCCCGATGTGTCACACACCATGCCCACTCGCATTTTTGCCACCTATAAGACAGCGTGTGGTCGCAAAATCACACCAGGCGCATATGCTCCCAATGCGCCCATTTAGGTCAATCCCTGACTTGCCCAATATATTTTATATATATAATATATATATATATATAATATATATATTAATATAATATAATATATATATATATATATATATATTTTATATATAATATATATATATATATATATATATATATATATATATA
>OZ012700.1:1772473-1794973 GCA_963942565.1 Maea johnstoni | reverse complement strand
AGATGACGGAGGATGCGACAAAGATGACTGAACCATCACGGTTCACACTTGTTGCAATTGGTAGAACAAACTTGGTCACGTGGGGATCTATCCCACAATTCTCCTCGCAGTTTTTGATCATGTACGGTAAGGCTGCAGCACTGAATAAATAATGGCAAAAAGCACATGGTACGTCTTAGGCAAATGATAAATCAGAAATGTTTTATTGCATGATGAATTACCGTATTCTTCTTGCTGTTCAGTTTGCTTAGACGTTTGCGGCATGCGAAAACATGATTAATTGGTTGAGAGTACGATCATATGAACAGTGAGAGCGCGAAGTAACTGCCGAAATTGCGGAATTCAGTGCTGGTTTGCAGACATGGCAAGAGGAAAGGTATCTGATTTTGCTTTTCTTACTTCTTCTGAGGGGAAGTTTTTCATCACATTTGCGCTGGTCATTCCCCCTCTAACCGTGAAATATAGGCCCAGTGCGCTTATTTGGGCATGTGTGCTTAATCGGAAGAATATGTTATACTTATATGTATCCGATTAATTAGTGACCTATTGCTTAACAACTGAAATAATACCATCAAAGATACTATTGTAATGGTAGCTGTCTTTTTCAGGATTTTCAGCCTACCAGTTGAATAAGTAACACAAAGGCTTCTACAGGAGGAGTCATTCTTTATTGGTTATCTCCCTGGAAACTAGGAAAGAACAAACAAAACATGTCTAAGCACATGGCCTTAACATTCATAAACAGTCAATACAAAATACATCAACATTCTATGTTTACTCTAAAGCTTCATAAAATACAATTCTTCAACTTATTAAGCCTATGCTTCAACGTCTACTACCTAAACAAGTCATTATACAAAAATATTTGAAATTAAGGTGGCAGCACCAATATGCAAGAAATTAAATTTTAAAAATTGTACATTTATTACAACTAATAACATCTTATGGTATAAAGTTATTAGGTTTCTTCTATATAAGACTTACCTACTAGGTGGCGCGAAACCCATTAAGACACTCTCAAACACGTTCCATTGGACCTTGAATGGATTTTTGCGTACAACAGCAAAGTAGAGTAATGGGAGAATGATGAGCTGATGACAGGCGAACCCCATAATATTGACAAGTATGAAGAGAGCGAGAGAACTGAACGCAGCCTGCATGTCCCCTACATTCAATATGGACGCCGCTATGAGACTTGCCACTCCCAGTGGGCTGTACCTGAAGAAAAGAGTGAGAGAACTGAATGCAGTCTGCATATCCCCTACATTCAATATGGACGCCGCTATGAGACTTGCCACTCCCAGTGGGCTGTACCTGAAGAAAAGAACTGATCTAATCAATTTATGTCTCAAGAATTCTTGTGCAGTATGAACAAGGGTTACCTTTGAGAATAACTTAGGAATCAACCCATTCATGCTTACGAGTTTCTCCAGAAATTGTCTGGATATATTCTACCTTTTACAATAACAACTTATTAGGTATTGTTTAACAAAACATTTCAGGCAAAGTTGTTGGTAGTGTTCTGATTAACACTTCTCCTCTAGATACCTTTTGAAATGTGCTTTGTACAGAACTATTTTACCAAAATTGTAAGTCTACTTCCATTGATGGGTTAAGCATGGATTAACAAATCATTTGAAACGTCCTCTCTACACCCTTTACCTAGATGCATCCAAGGCCTTTGACGTTGTATACCACAGTGGCATTCTGAACCAACATCATCCAAAGGGTATACCAGTGTACCTCTGGAGGCTGTTGAATGACTCTTGCCCTGGAATGACTTACGCCCTATAATGGGACGACCAACTCTCTAGGAAGTTCCAAGAAGGCCTTGGCCTACGCCAAGGAGGTTTACCATCTACAGAAAACTTTAAGGTTAGAACTGATCCAATGCTCAGGAAACTGAAATGATCAGCCTTTGGAGTGCACATAGGTTCCACTTATGTATGTGCCCCTACCTGTGCACATAACATATTACCCTCCTATCCTTCTCACAATTAGAACTCCACGCAATGACCCACATCGCATTTTACAAAGTGAGTACCTAAGGGTTTGACTACAGCTCCTCAAGGTCTATGGTCATTGTAACGGGAAAAGCCACAGATTCAAGACCCATAGAGATGAACAATAGATCCATAGAATATTCCACTGCTGAAGGCCATCTCAGTATCTCGGTAAAAAAAGAACTGATACCGCAAAAGCAATTAAGGCAGTTCAAGACAGAATCAAAGCAGCGAAAAGAACAGCAAAATACAAAAACAGCAAACTCATCTGGCTTATGTGCCACCTGGAGAGGGAAAACCTCCATCACTACATTCTTAAATGCCCATCTTTATAAGTACCAAGAAATAAAAATGTTATAATAATGTCTGTATGGAAAGAGCTTATCTCTCATCCGGTAGAGTACATTGTCATGCCTGTGGGGTGTCATATTCGCACTAATTTCTAGGGCGTCACATTACAGGCATGACTTTGAATTTAAGTTATACATGATATAAGTCAAATCCTGATTTTTTGGGTGACTATAAAGCATTAGTTCATAGCATTGTGACTTACCACATAACCACGTTCATGATCTTGTATATGACGTCTATTGTTGCTGTGCAGAAGTCAGTGATGGGTTGGGCTACCTCTCCTGCCGCGAAGATGCCCATCCCAAACGCCAGACTAAACACGCTGATACCTTAAAGAACAGGCAGAAATAATAATACTAACCTAACACTAATACAATTGAGCTTCTCTTGAAGTTGTCGTCTGGACCAGTAGTACCGTTGACAATAACTCAGGAGGAAAGAATGATTTTACAAAATATTTGAAGGAGAGTTGTCATTTATATTGTGATCAACATTTCGCCTTCAACTATTTTCCAAAATATGCTTTTGTTTATAAATATTTAACCAAAAATGTCAATCTTCTTGTGTGCCTGGGAGTATTACGAGGTTATATCGAAATACCAGGCTTTACTGGCAAGTAAGAATCTCTCTGGAATGTACTAATGTAAAGCTAGAAATTATAGTACATTCACTTTTAAATTCTTATTGTATACCTAGACGAAATGTGTTTGTAATATATGCAGCTCTGACGCCGAGTGACTCCCGAAGTGAGTCAGGGCTTCCGAGTTTGCTGCCGCCACTTGCTGCCGCTAAACAAGCAGAGGATTATAAAATCTTAAGTTAAAATACGTGTTCTTGTTCATCCAATGTCAGTGTTTTGATAAGAGAAGGGGTGTTTATTTAGTGGCAAAAATCAGCGTTTTATTAGAATAAGGGTGCTTTTTTGGCCAGAAATCAGTGCTTTAGGGGTATTTTTTAATTTTGTTAACGAACGTATGCACCCCCCCCCCCCCCAAGTGACCCCCCGGGGGTTGTATTCACCTTAGGTCTTAATTTTTAAGACGTATTGCTCACCTAATATCTCAAATTGAAAATAATAAAGACCTTGACAATTATGTGAAGTTCTCCAAAATTAATAAATAGAAATAGAACTCTTCCAAAAAAGCAATGAGAAACAATTGGCAAAACAACACGAAGTACACAGAGTACAGTTTTTCAAAATAAAACTGCCTCACAGTGACCTGGCCGGTAATACTAGTACATTTATAAGTTACAAAACTCTAATTGGTCTAGTTGGAGGTCTTAGAAAGCATGCCAGAAAGGACAAGTTATACCCAATATGTGCAATCAATGTAGGTCAATCCAGAAATCTCCTCCAATTGCCTTGATAGTCTATCTAAGTCACTAACATATATCTAAGTTTATTCGAATGTCGTGATGAACTGAACGTATTTCACGTTAATTTTTTGCCATATTATTACGCTGTATCTGTACTCACCTACTACATTCATTCCGTCAATGTATTTCACAGTTTTAACCAACTCTGTCATATTGGAAGACGCATTTGAAGTTAAGACTTCATACTGTGTTTGGGTTTGCTGGAGACAAGCCTTGATGATATTGTCTGGTATCAAATTCCTGAAAACAACCAAATACTATTTTATCATTATCATTGAAATATTGTGATGTTCATTTAACTGTTTGATAAACCTTTTGATAACTGTTTAATTATTGATTGGTTTTTGAACCTATACAAACACATGGCTCTGCAAAAGATTAGTTAGAGATCAATGTTTTATACTTATTGGAAAAGGACAGTTTTCTCTTCTTGGAGATCAGGATAAAATGTCATTTAAGAAAGTATGTATACAAAAATTATAAGAACTATAAAAAGGGGACATACATTAAAGAAAAACTATGAATCTGGCTGCTAGATTGTAGACATACAGTGCAGACATGTAATTCCTGCACTTAATGCGGGGCAGCCAGCCACGGCATGATACACGACCACACATCCCATTGCCACCCAGTTTCCTGGGCATGGATGCAGGGATGACCTCACAACTGGACGTAGCTTTGATTCACAAGCTACGTAGGTCATTGATGTGCATGGCTCATTTCTTTGACATGCTCTCCCTGGATATTTGAACAACCATGATCTGGCAGACGTGTGGTCGACTGGTGCAGGAATTGAATGTCTTTATGTATTGCGTAATTCGTGCACTGGTCGACTGAACGGCAGTTTAGAAAATTGCGTTGCAATCAGGCCTGCGGTCGTGTATAATTCCCGGTTTGTCCGCGCATTTAGTTCAAGAATTAAATGCCGGCACTGTAAGTGGTTAAAGTCTTTTCTCAAAACACTGCTTCGAAAAACTTAATATCTTATTTCTGAACATGGAGGGGCTCTAATACATATCTTACACTACTGTAGATTCACAAAAGATTGTGTAGAGTAAATTTTGCGAATTACTAGAAAATCGATTTTTGCGGTTTTTAACTTTGCGAATTGGCTGCAATATGGAGTGCCAGCTATACACTTAAAGTGGCAGCACTAATCATTGGAAATTTTAATTATGCGTCTGAAGCTAAACGCTTAAAACGCAAAAATTGAACTAACGCAATATTACAGTATCTGTCCTTGGAGGCCTGCTGCCTATCTGTGTTGTTTCCCAATGTAAATACGGAACTAATAAGATTGGCCCTATTACAGGTGGATTTAATCCCAAGAGGCTTCACAATTACCTAATTACTATGGAGGCCTATTGTGTACTGAGTAGATTACCACTTAGTATTGCGTAATATTCTTAATTAATATTCTTGACCCTTCCAATGCTGCGGCTACTTTCGTCAAAAACCACAAGGATGAAACATTTTTTTTGAAAACCGTCTAAATCTTAATGTTGGTATTCATTGGATAGCTCCTGCTGAGTACTGTCAGATAAATACCCATGTGTCAGGGGTTCAGTCATTTCCCGTGTTTTTTTGCATCATATTGTTATGGCCAAATTAGCCACTGTCGGGCAGCAGTGTAAGGGTTAATTAAATGAGGATGCATGTGTACTGGATGTGCGTATTTGAAACATAATAACATCTTATTTTGTAATTTGCTCAATTAACTTCATTCAACGACACGCCAATGAGGTCGAATGGATAATATATATGTAGACATAAAGACTTTAGTATTACCTTCGTTATACGGGATGGCTTAAGAAATACAGAAGATGACGAGATAACAAACAATGCTTTTTCGCTATGGAACGTTGGCATATCTGTACACTGTGGAATTTTAAAAAGTCATATGAACCTTCTGTGAGATGTTTCACCTACTTCAGAACTTTTGCACTATTAAAATTTCAGGGAGATCATTGCATGACTACCAAACGCACGTCTGGAACATCTGAAAAAAAACTCATTATTTAATCCCTTTTTACGCTACTTCTGCAAACGTAAATTCTCACCGCAACAAGTCTGCAAAGATATCTCCATATTTGGTATTCCCTTTGGATTTAGGGACTTCACCTCCAAGGTTAGTGCCCGGATGTACAGCCACGGTTAAGATAATCCCCTGGATTACACCGATAATCTGCGTACCAAGGATTAGCGCCATGGTAACAGCACCAATCTTACCGCTCGCCTTAGCCTCCAACGACGACACAGCTGAAAAAGAGCAAATACAATGGTTAGTCTTCAAATAAAAGAACAACAAAATCTCGATATATATTGTTCACAAAAACAAAACTAAACTTTACACGAGACAAAATAGATAAGACCAATCTTATAGTATATAGGGCTCACTTTTTGACTTAAGATACCAGCTTTTTATTTAACCAATCTGCCTTTAAAGCCTTGACGCAAATGTTCATGCAGCGCGTAGCGCCCCCAAAAGTGAAACGGCAGCAGATGTAACTAATTGAACCTCAGAATAGCAAGTTCATAACACTAGGAAAATTGGATTGCGAAACTGGCGATGCCATAAAGTTAACGACATGTAAAGGCGTATTGATATAATCATTATTTTTTATTTATTTGAAAAGGCATTAGATTAAAAGATCAAATACAATTTTTCAGCTATTTTGGCGCTCCTTATTGGGTTCTAACGTCATTCCGGCTATCCCGAGCCGGTTTGGAGTAGTTAGATAACAGGCGCCAGATTTGATTTGGCTATTTTACTGGCTCGCATGAGGTAGGTAGGTCATAATCAGTTTCGGGCCGTATGTAAATATGTGGGGTCATTGATAAAAGTGGCCTGGCGGTCTTTTTCAAAGATTTACTCCGGTATTCAGTCACGTAAATGACAGGACTAAACTCGGAATGCAAGGAACGATCCAAAAAAGAGTTACGGGATTTCATCAATATAGCTCTCTTTTCAAACCGCCCTGTCATACAGATGGCGCCGTAGCTTAGTGGCTAGAGCGCCTGCCTGCAGGGCAAGAGGTTGCGGGTTCGATTCCATTAGACCGCAACTAGCATCATCTTTTCCTGCCCAGTCCTTCGTCTGGCACTTTGAAACATTTCCTACTCTAAATAACGATGTCTATATTTTTATTATTTTTATTTCACTTTACTAAAATGAATTGTTGGTCAAATCCACTGATCCCAGAGAGAAGGTCTGCCTGAATTGGCGTTCGCTATAAGGGCCGATTTGATAAGTGTATGAAATTCCCTGGTTATAATAAACATTTCCACAGTTGTGAAGTTAGGAATTTCTTCGAGAAAATCTATAGTTTAATGAATGTAAGTAATGCCTAGCCTTCATATAAAAATTGAGCTCTGTGAAGTTTAATGGGTGTAAGTATTAATTTATATCTGTTGATGAAGGAAATGTTCCATTAAGTTCCCTATGACGTTGGTATTGTCACTTTCATGCACACTTGCGGCACATGACTATTACTTTATGCAACTCCCACCCATTTACCTTCTATCTGCCCTTTGACACATCTCTACGTGCTGATCAGTGCTCTATCCAATCCCATGTACCTTCCACCTGCACTTTGGGCTTGGATCCGTGCGCCCGCCACTCACTTTTTGGGCGCACGGATCCTTATTACATCGACAACTTCTACTCCTCCTGCGGCCTTAAGCGCCTTGCCGCAACACTTGCCTCCCCCCTTCTCTGTAATTGTACTGTCCTCCCAGTACCTCTTTCAACGGGGCCCTATCTGGGTTGCCTGAAATCTTTTGACCAGTACAACATCAAGCATAACCTTTGCCCTCAGGAGCTGGTTGTAATGTGTCTGGACGAATATGGATCGAGAACCTTACAGTTTTTCAACTCATGAATTGCTTACCTAAGGGGGGGGGGGGGCGGCTCTTACTTACCCACAATGAGGCTCGTGATCAAAAGCGGAAGTATAATCAACTTGAGCATGCGCAGAAACAATTCGCCCCATATTCCGATCCATAGAATGGCTTCTTTAGAAAGATCCAGTGGTCTCAATCCGAATCCTATTACAAATCCTAGTAGAATTCCCAGGAAACTTGCAATGAGCAGTTTATGTTTTATCAACACACTCCTCATTGAAGAGCCGTTACAGCACATCGCCTTCGCTGCCATACTGTCTGAAAGTACAAAACACGTAGAATCATGATTAAAGTATACAATTGGGTGTGATTTTGTCAGGTACTGTGTCAAATACTTTCCAAAGTGATTATAGAAAAAATGTTATACCCCTGCTCGCTCGGGGCATAAATTTTGAAATGAGGACCAATGATACTCGCTCTATGCATACGACGTAATGTTTGAAACCCGTCTGCAAAGTTTAAGTTTGATTCTAAAAAAGATTTATCTGCCTTGAAAGTAGAGTGGTCTAAGGCGTTGCCACCGACATTTTCTGTCTCCAACCACTGCCCGGGTGATCAGCTTTTGTCAGCAGAGTTTAATTCTTCTCCGACTGACTTGCGGGCGCGGGCGCCATGTCTCCGCACAAATTCCCGTGTCCTACCAAAATATTACACACTCAATTCAGAATTCACCATTTGAATTGAGTCTTTCTGGATTCATAGTTGAGTCACTATTAGTTAAACGTGAATGCAGTCAAATACTGGAATCTATCAAATCTCACCTTCAGAAGAGCATGTGTACTTATTTTGAATTTCCTTTAGTTATATTTGTCATGTGATGTCTGTGCATTTATTATCATGTTTATCTTTGGTTACATTTGATTATTTTTGTATATGTGTATATTGCAGTCAATAAACATACAATACAATACTGGAATTACCACTGTGAAAGTGAAGCTTCAGAAAACGAGAGCTGAGATTAACCAGACAGTATGCATATGGGGAAGATGGAGTAGGGCTACGATATCACAAAGCCATGGCCTGTGTGGTATATTCTGGTTGGTTTAGAAATACAAACAGCAGAAGGTAAGTATTCTTCAGTATATATACAACGCTAAAATGATGGGGGTTTTAAGATCACGTTTACATGTGTAAAATTTGCCCCATAACTGGTTCCTGAGAGCTGAGAGCTGGCTGTTTATATACGCATACACATTGATAAAAATGACAAGGTTTATATTCCTTTTGGGAGTGTTGTGGTCGTCTCGGTTTGTTGAGTGCGTTTAATGAACTCCTGACCGACTACCAGTAGCAATGAACTCGACAGCTTAGAGGTCACACTGTGATACTTATATTTAGGTGGAGACCTATGATCAATGTGTTCGGGTAGGATAATCCTGGCCACTGAGCACGTGTGTCAGGTAATGTATGTATCGTCACGAAAGATACGCATGGGTAACCATCTAAACCGATCGAATTTTTATCGGCTTGCTGCTAGGACAACCAATGCCGGCAAGCCTCGTGAGAATACTTATATTTAGATTCAATTAACCCTAAGTCAATGTGAACCGGCCCTCTTTTCTCTTATACTGGCTAAGCTTTCAAACACATAGAACTTTTAAGGTGCTTCAGATGGGCTTAAAAGGTGTAATCCGACATCCCTAGAATACAGCCAGTATGTCAATTGTATGAGAGTGTAAACATATTGGCACATATGTGCAGAGCACTTAAGCACGAAATCTACCTGAAAACCATAACATTAAACCTCTGGATAGTGCAACACAAATGAAAATATTGATCAAAATAAAGGAAGAATGACAGCATCAAAACCTTTTAATTTGACGACCAAACGAAGCAGCAGGGTTTTAAAAGTCCAGTATTATACAAATATGACATGACGATTGTCGCTCGAGGGTGTAGCCCGAGGGTGACAATCCTCTCTCGGGGAAGTTATTTATGGTGAATACACTGCACAGGGATGCCATATTTGTTTTATTATACCGATCAAAATACAAAACAAAAAGTGAAAAAATTACTAACAGAGATTTGGGTAAAATATTCATGGTCTGCCTTGTTGCGCTAGTTTTACTGGTAGGTCACTCGACAAATTCTGTGGGTGTTCGCGGGTATTCGGGCTAGTATGTGCTAATCAAAAAACACGCTGTTGCTCTGTGCTAATCAATTAGCACACGCTGTTGCTGTGTGTTATTCAATTGAATAACAACCGCTGTTACGGACAACAGCCCGTCCCAAAGGAGTGAGTACGACATGATGATTAATCCAGGGCCCTTGACCAACCAGTGAAAAAATCGAGTCCAACCTGCCGATTTTTTAAATCGTGCGATAGTCGGACCCTAGTGTGACTGGAGCATATCAGCCATTCTCCCTTATGGGTCCACATTGGGGCTGGAAGTTGGTCACGAGGGTTTGTGTCACAGATCTTTCTGAGACTAATTTTCTCTGAAACTAGTATATCTCAAGGGCAAAAGCCCAAAAAATCTGCCTACAAAGTCTTCAGACAAATTTTTTACAGCAGTTTGAAGTTGAGGCTATCCAAATTGCAGAGGACCACTCAAAATATGACCTTTATTTGATTTCAGGCTTGTAAAAATGTATTGAAAAGGCTAATACCCCATTGTATGCTATTTTTATGAGGTAAACTGTATGATGGTTCAAATAAATACAGCTTTTGCATATATTTCACTTGTTTTTTCATCATTTTGCCACTGTTTTGTGAAGTATAGTTTCAAAACTGCAATGAAGTCCTGAAAGTATTGTATAACTTTAGCTGTAAAAGTGAGAGATCTTTCTGAAAAATAGTCTAACCTATCTCAGGGAAATGACAAATTAGTGCTCTGGGACTGGCCCAAAAGATGTAGAGCATAGGTGAAAGCATCACTGGTTAATAGCGCATTGAAAAACGTTTCGTAAGTTGCGATATTTCATGTAGAAATATGAAATTTTTCAAAATTAATATTAATGTTCCGAAATCATCTTAATAGGCCTAAAGACACCTAATTAACTTAATTTGTTAATTTGGACTTCATTGCAGTTGGCGATTAGGCTATTATTTTTTTCGTTTGTAGGTTGCAGAAAATGGTAAAATGGAAAACACATGAATACAGTCTAAAAATCAAAAGGTTTATTGAAGAAACCTGTCAAATACGAAATTAAATTATACATAGATATCACATGCACCTATCCCAACAATCGTTGGCAAGGCTGAGCCACTTTGGTATGTTAAATTTCACCCAGAAGGCACTTCAAAGTATAAAAGTATAAAATGAATTAAAATGAGGTATATCTTCTCTCTTGGCAACACCTTTCTAAGGCTATAATGGTGAATTATAATGTACTACTCATAGTTATTTGACCTTTTCATAATGATGGAAACAATTTCCAACTGCATGAAGCTAGTTTGGACAACATCTCTTCACACTGACCTGCATTGAAGTTTTGACTAAAATAGTTTGTAGGTTTCAGGTCTGCTACCATAAGTTGTATCTCAATGTGAAGGCTTAAAACTAGGTAGGTAAGCATCTTATGTCTATTATTACCATATATATAGGAAAGTTATACATTGTGCTATTGAAATCACATCAAAATTATTGCTTTGGCACAGCATCAGTACAAAATATCTGGTTTTTTCATGACACAGATATGGAATTATCACTTTTATGATCACATAATGACACAATGGCACCCTTAAATACTTAAAAGTCCACTCATAAAAATAGAATGACACAAACAAAATAAATTATGCAAGTTTCCCAGCACTTTTACACTACTACTGAACTTCAAAATGGAGTGTTTGAGTAAGTTATGTAAGTTGCGCAGATCTTCTCCAAAATGATTAGACCTTTGAACATCATTAAAGGAAGTAAGTAATGACTAGATTGGAGTAATACTTGCAAACTAAAATCGAACACAACTGTAACATTGAATAAATCACATATATGGAATGTTATTGGAGATAAAACATCTTCACAATGTCATTTGTGACTCATTTTGAGAACCATACAATATAAAAATGGTTTAAACACTTTAAACCAGCATCCCTAATACTTTTAACAGATGTAATGATTATGCATAGAAGTTATGAAACCTTTACATTTAAACATGCAACAGAACATTTGAAATAACTCAGGAAATGAAGTGTGAATACACTTAGTTTGTACGTTGCTTAACCAGTTATTCACTTCCCATCGGTCTGCTGGATTGCCAGAAATTTATCCAGAGAGGTAGCATTGAGAGTGAAGAACCTTCTAGCAGCTTCAGGCTCATCTACAATTGCCAGCACAGCGTATTTGATCACCCAGACCTTGTCTTCATGTTTAGGCCACTTGAACTTCTGAGCCTGACCCCTGCCATGAGTAGTCATGAAGGTGACTTCAATTTCATCTTCTTCAACATCTGTCACCTTACCTATGTAAGATATGTCATCATACTTAGTGATCACAAACACACCTGCTTGCAACTGATCTGTGTCTACTACTTCAATGTAATCCATATCAGGAGATTCCTTTTCACTGTTATCAAGTTGCACTGGGGTTTCAGTTTGAGATTCATTGGCACCCTGACTATCCTCCTGTACAGTTTCACCTCCACCACTTGTATCCTGTACAGTTGCACCCTGGCCATCCTCATGTACAGTTTCACCTCCACCACTTGTATCCTGTACAGTTGCACCCTGGCCATCCTCATGTACAGTTTCACCTCCACCACTTGTATCCTGTACAGTTGCACCTCCACCATCCTGTTCAGTTGCACCCTGGTCAACTGCAGTAGTAGGAGTAGGGTCAGTGGTGCTTGACTCTTCCTGTACCAAAACTAGAACTGGACCATTGGGACAGAAGCAGAGCCAATTACACTGAAGACATGGGGTGAATTTGTTGAGTTTGCCTTTTGCCTTAGGAGGAAGGAGACTACATTCCTCCCACTTGCATTCACTGCCACACTCTGGAATGCAATTACAAGAAGTATCCCTCCATAAAACATGGTGTGCATCACATCCCCTCCTCACTGCATGGAGCTTGCCAGTGCCCTTCACAGCTGCAATCTGGGCTTGAAGCATGTTCACCTCTTTCTGGGCTAAATCATACTCCTCTTGGCCAATCCAAGTG
Organism: Maea johnstoni; assembly: GCA_963942565.1. Taxonomy (NCBI): domain Eukaryota; kingdom Metazoa; phylum Annelida; class Polychaeta; order Spionida; family Magelonidae; genus Maea; species Maea johnstoni. The sequence continues at coordinate 1,782,237 of OZ012700.1, read as the reverse complement.
TAGTTTACAACTCCACCAGTTTCAGATGCCCATTTGAAGAAGTCATCTGCATCAGCCATAGGTGTTCCATGTTTGCCTGCTTGCTCAGCCATCCTTTTGACACTGCCCCCAATGCCATCACAGGGACCCTTCCCATGACCTGACTCAAAATAGTCCCACCTTGCCTCGATGCCAAAAAGGTCTTTGTGATTAGCAACAGCAGCGAACATCACCCTATTGCGATATTGTGAGTAGGGGCTATCTGTAATATAATGGACCATTTCGATTCCCCTTTCACTGATCAGAGCTTGAAGGTCCTTCTTTATGAGTGCTTTCAGAATAGCGATCACCATACTGGAGTTGTGATGATTCAAATGAGATACATAAACATAGCTTGTATGTTTCAACTGTTCTCCCTCTTTGTAGTACACTACACAGGGGTGTAATGTAACAGTAGCCTGGTTCCAATATGCACTCTGGACAGCATCAGTAGAGGCACACGTGAAGTTTTCTGCAAAATCCATCTGGATTATGATGCGGTTAGCTGGCAGGTTCTCTTTCAGCTGGCGTAGCTGTGTGTACTGAGTTTTAGCTCTGGCATTGTGCTCTGAAAATTTGTCAAAGTCTTGCACAAACTTGTCCTTGAATTCTGACAGTGGCATGTCAGTACTGACAACCTTGACATCTCTCGCATCTAGAACTCTCTGCCACTGCTGGACAGTAACCTCAGTGGCTGTGACTTTATCCACCAACCCCTTAACTGCCTCTTCGGTCTGGTAAGATTTCACAAAGACATCAGGACTTGGAGTGAGGGGTTCTGTCAGTACCTTCTTCAGGGATCTGAGAAGCAAGGTAGAGTTTTCATGCTTCTGGCACAAGCAGTTGTTCGGCTTCAAGCAATTGGAATGTCTGATGTGCTTGGGTCGCAGCTTGTAGAAAGATGACTTGCTGATCTTCACTTGAGGATTTTCAGCAAGGAACTTCTCATATAAGATGTAGAGGTAGTCATTGAGGATCCTTGTTTGGACCTTCTCTCCATCAACTGTCAAGCAGTCCTGCTTGCCAGGGTTCATCCTAGAGTTGTCGTCTCTCTCTAGGAAAGACCTAACCTGTCTCTCGAGCTCTTTCTGTTTGGCAAGTAGCCGCCTTCTCTCTAGACACTTGAGAGACTTGTCCTTCCTTTTGCGAAGGAACTTCTCTGAGACATTTAACTGTCGGCTGAGTTGCTTTTTCAGTCTGTATTTCTTGAGCTGTTTGCCTTTGAGAAGTGATACCACAACCTCCTTGTGTTGGTCACTTTTCTTTGCTGCAGTTTGTAGTTCATCCTCCACCACATTCGCATAGATCAGTTTCTTCTTGATGACAGCTGGGACTTTCCTTGGGGTAAGGCCACTGTTTCGAATGAGCTGGTTGGTCTTGCTAAGTGGTGTCTGAGCAGTGATGCCTTGCTCAGCTTGCATAGCTTCCAGTGGTTCTAGCACTACCACTGGAGCTGGATGAACCACTGGAGACCACCTATCCAAAACTGAAGTCCCCTGGCTTGGAGATGTGACAGTGCTAGTACTACTGTAAATACTTGAAATGTCACTTGATCCTTTCTTCTCCATCATTTCCTCCAGCTTCTTGCATTTCCTTTGGAATTTCCGTTTCTGAGCTTTGAGATTCTTGATCTGTTCCTCATGCTTTGTAAGCTGTCGGTTCAATTTTGAAACAGCATTTGCGACTCGTCTTTTCTTCCTCTTTGGAGAACTTGTAGACTTTGGACCAGTACCAACTCGGGCGACATGTTTCTTTCTCTTCTTTCGAGGAGACTTTGTAGTGGGTACAGCTGCAGCTTGTCTTCTCCTCTTCCTCAGGGGGAATTTCACAATCAGTGTACCTGAAAGTAGACAATTAAACAAATGTATGAATAAGAGGAAGAAAGTGTGTCACGAAAGTTGTTTCAAAGTTTAACTTAGACAAATATCAGGTAGGTATGTGGTTATAATAAATTTGCAATTGTAATCATTAACAGATCAATAAATATCAGCATCACTTCAGAACATTTCTACTTCTAAGCAGATTCAAGACAAATATCAGGTAGGTTTATGTAGTAAATGATTAGCACCAGTTCAGAACATTTCTACTTCTAAGCAGATGCAAGACAAATATCAGGTAGGTACATACATACAGTAAATTATGATTAGCACCAGTTCAGAACAGTACATACATTCAAAAGTAAATCAGCAGGTAAACAGGAATATAAAACAGTAACCTTATTATTCACAGCAAGAACATCTAAGTGCAGGAATAAATAAATGAATAAATGTTGAAATACATACCTCTGAGTTCCTGTGCTCTATCACCACCATCACTGCTATCACCACCATCATCCGTCTCATCATCATTACTGATAGATCCATCACTTGACCAGTCCTCATCTTCCACCACATCAGCCTGAGCAGCCAGTTTCTCTTCCCGCTTCTTCTTACGGTGTCTCCTGACCCTTATATTTGTTAACCTCCTGTTCCTTCCCTTCTCTTCGTCGGTCATGTCTGCTACCTTCTTCTGATAAGCTTTGACCCTTTCACTTTCTCTTTTCAAGAAGGTATCACCCATTGCAGCAATTTTCCTCGCCCTATATCGCCGTTGCCGCTCTGCATTGCTTAGGGGAAGGGGTCTGAGCCGTGTAGAATACATTATCCAGCTGAAAAAGTAAAGAAAAGTGTCAAAATAAGCCATGTCCTCAAAAACGTAACGCACAAATGAAACAACACGTAACGAAAATGTCCTCAACTCAAATCGAGATGTAAATACCCCCCCGCCATGTTGTTTTGATTCATTTACGAGCAAAACATTTCAAAGTTGTCTAAACTTACGGCAAATTACGCACAGACATCTTAAAATTTCTGTTAGCGGAGCTTCTATGCTAGCCTACCCCTAAAATGACACCGATTTTTCGAAGATCCCATGATTAGAAATAGAAAAATTTTATGAAAAAAACACTCACCGCTGATTCTGACGAGTCTGGCAGCATGGCCTAACATCCCTTCTTGACGTCAGAAATGAAAACGAGGCCATAACCTCATTATTTTAGTCTGTAGGCTTGTCGATAGATGGCAATGTCGGATTGCCTACAAACTTACACAACGTTTGTACGTGACGGTTTTTCTTATAACTTATGCTTCCCTGCAGGCTTAGAAATAATTCTTTCTGGATTTGTTACAATCGTTATTTGTACTATGCCTGAAGGTCTTTTAGATGCAAAAAGAAGATCTTCCACGAGTACATGTATAGGGAGGTATAATGCGATCGTAAGTTGCGCTTGTTATCGATACGCACCAACCTTACCCCATTTCGAGGTCTGTGGGCCTTTCTTAAAACTTGGTCTCAGACTTTTTGTTATTTTATCGAAAAGTTGAGATGTTTCCGCAGATGTAGAGACCAAAAAATCATTGAATACTATTTAATATGGTACATGTCCCGCATAAAATAGCTTGATGCGAAATGTACAAACAAAAATTGAAGACACGTGTACAGACCTACCTAAAGTATATTTCAAAATGAAATATTCTGTTCTTGCGTCAGAAATATCAAAATTCAAAATATTTCCAATAAATATAGATGAGGTTTTCCTAAAACAATCCGGTTTTTTAATCTTTTCACACAAAATCATATTTTAACCTTTGCTGAGGACACGTTAGTCCGTTTCGCCTTGTTGCTCTTCCGGCCTCAGAAAAAAAATTTCTACTAGAGTTAGGACACTAGTTATGCATGACTCTGATGCACATTGATCCTAGCTACTGGCTGATACCAAGTAAGCCAGTATTCATGCAGTATTTTTCCCTAGGGGGTCGAGGGTCACGCAAATCTCGTTATGTGGACCCTTAAGGGAGAATGGCTGATATACGATCTTAACCATGTATCAACATTTTAGACGAAGCCGATAGGTGAAAAATCGGGTCCGACCTGCCGATTATAACAAACGTGCGATAGTCGGACCCTAGTGTGACTGGGGCATATACTCTGTCGCCAAATGCATTCACTTCCCTGCCACCGCACGGCCTGCATAACCCCAAAGACCTCTTAGAAGTAAACCTTTTGTGCATCCTTCTGTCACGGACCCGACGAACTTACGTATAGCTACCCCAGCAAACACAAAACATTTGTGCTATGTCTACACAATATATTACCCAATATCTGTGAAATGTTACTCAAAATGTTTATTAATATTAAAACATTTGGCCTGAAAATTATTACCCTAACGTTTCTTATAATATTTGTATTATTATTTTCAAAACATTTTTAGATACATTAACACAATATTGCAAACATTATTCATTAAATGTTTCTAAAAATATTTATTAATATTAAAACGTTTGGTCTGCGAATTATTACCAAAACATTTCTTATAACATAAAAAGTATTATTTTCAAAATATTTTAAATATATATTAATACAATGTTGCTTAAATTATTCATGAATTATTTCTAAGAAACATTTTGACATTGTCGTTGAAGATATTTATCCACATTGAAATTGCAACATTTTGTAACATTTTACTCAACATTATTTCAATATTTTTGAAATATTTTTCTTTTCCAGATAGTTGAGTTTTGATTTTTTTTAGAGAAGAAAATGTACTTACCAATCTTCCATAACTAACACACTTTAGAAATCCCCATTTTAGGAATTTCTTGATCAGTCTTACTTTGAAAAGTATACTTTACAAGTCCTGCTTTCAAGATAGAAGAGAAGGCTACTACTACTACTATATTCTTTTGGTCAGCCCTAATCAATGCCTTTCTGAAGGACACATACTGGTATTCCATTCTTTTTGAGAAACCTAAACTTTTAAATCTATGCCAGTAATGATATATTTATTTGGAAACTATTTTATCCTAAATTTTCAAGTCATTATTTCATGTTTATCAATCATATTTATCTAATTATAGCATAAAATGTTGCTTTTTCAGAGAAGTTGTTAACAATTGTAGGATTATAAATTAACGTTATTTAATATTACTATAATAATGTTGAATTGTTGCTGTTGTTTTTACATTTTGATATGATTATGTGGCAATATCATAGGGCATTCCCTAATGATATTTTTGAAATATTTCATACGGTTTTCGTGTTAAAATTGGAATTATTATAATGTTTTTAAATTATTAAAGGACTGTTTTATGGTAATTTTGAACAAACTATTCGGCCAAAACATTTAAAAACATTTATTCAACATTTTGTTAGTGTCATTTTTAACATTTCATTACAGCTTTGTTCAGATGCTTCACAAATATTTCACAGGATGTGTTCTTGATATCGAACTGATGTTTGAAAAAAACATTTGTAATCAGCAGATTTATAACATTTACTGGAAATGTTAATACAAGATAGGATGATGTTATCATACATTATCGCAGAAAATTATTGGTTATTATTTCATTAATATATATTTAGATATTTGTTCAGAAATATTTAAAACTTTGTAAATACAATATGTAATTAATATCGAAATAAACACTTGTAATAGGCAGATTTAAAAGATTTATTTTAAATGTTAAAAAATTATAATTTAATATTATCAAACATATTTTGAAAAAATATTGTTTAAAATTTCAATAATGTATATATTGATATTTTATTTATACTTTTTCGGACGTTTTAGAAACATTTTCAAGTATGTTAATAAAACATTAAATTAATGTTAAAAACAACATTTGTAATACGCAGATGTAAAACATTAACTATTAATGTTGATAAAAGATAATGTTATGTTGTAAAACATTATTATGCAAGAATATTGGTAAATATTTTGAGAAAATATTCCTTTATTCTCGTAAATGTTTTACTAATATTATATTTATATTGTATAACATTATTTACATTCATTGTTTCATTAATGTTTTCCCTATGGTTATTGAACATTTTGCTAACGTTTTATTCATGTTATTGTGAATGTTTCTAAGAATTCTTTTTCAGTCCTTTTAAAAATATTTTGTGTTTGCTGGTACTTGGGCGGAATATGTTCTAGGCACTCCTTAAATTGTATCCTCTGTGGTACGACTGAAGAAGTAGCCGTGTTTCAATATGCTTCCTTTTATAACTGATGCTATTAAGAGCTCGTTTTCTCCCACTCAAGGGCCTGCAGATAGGCCTTAAAAAGTATCGGATCTTTTTATACTTGGTTCACTGTTAATCAGGGTAATCTGTAGGTCATGCTAAAACCTGCGTTAGTACTGAAAGAAAAACGTCCATGACACCGATCCATGACAATGTATATGCCGTAAAACCCAGTTATTTTACTAAAAGGTCGATGCTAAGAATAAACGACGGACGTGTTTTGAGGTATTACTACAAAGGATTTCTAGATCCACATTTCAAAATTGAAGATGAAGCATATGACTACTGCAGCAAGTAGTTGAAAAGATAGACATATTCTATTTTCAGCCAATACGATTTGACCTACACTGCCACTTCTCTGTTATCCGCACTTGGAAACATCCTATTGTTTACCTCTATCATTACAAGTCTTTTAAAATCTCTTTCATTAATAGGTTATTTTAGCTGCAAGTTTCCCTCATCCTACCATTCGAACTCATTCATTTGTGAAACTATGACAAAGATGAAATGGACTTACTTGACTGTTGTGCAGACAGTTGTATTCCCACTCGGCGACACTCGCGTAAGATTATCCTGGGAACCTCTAAAAAAAGTATGTCCGCCTGAGGATGACGTGAGGGCAGATGGGGTACTAGATAATGTTTATCACCCGGAGCAGGAGCGCCGGCGGGAACAGGCAGTATCGTGTAAATCTTTACGCTGAGCACCAAGTGATGTGTCTCTCAACCTATAGATGGCGTCACCACTACTGGATAGGTGTGATGTGTCTCTCAACCTATAGAGGGCGCCACCACTACTGGATAGGTGTGATGTTTCCATCAACCTACAGGTGTAAATCTTTACGCTGAGCACCCAGTGAGCGAGCGAGTGCTACCAGTGGTCTACCCTCCAGCGGGACATCTCATAGCCTGGTTCTCAGGCTATGCCGCCACCACTACTGGACAGATGTGATGTCTCTCTCAACCTATAGAGGGCGCCACCACTACTGGATAGGTGTGATGTCTCTCTCAACCTAGATGGCAGCACAGTTTTCAGAAATTGCAGTTTGAAATTCAGACTACAGCTCAAGTGTGCCCCCTCCCTTGAGGATTTATCTAGAGCTAAACCCGGAGTGAAATCAACTCAGGCTAGATCGGCGAGACTAAGGAAATGTCCAGATAACACAGATTTGTCGCAAGTCTAGATATTTCATAGAGATTTTATTCTATTCTACTGCAAATCACGTGATAGAGTATGCAGACTGTTATTAACGGTCATGGTGATGAGATTCATGCAAGTTAAATTACTGGTTCTCTGATTGATTCAACTGAGAGCTCGTTTCTGATTGGCACATCAAATTAGAGCTCGTTTCTGATTGGCTGATCAACTGAAAGCTCGTTTCTGATTGGCTGATGATAGAAGCGGTTGGCCAACCCATCAGTGATCGAACAGAAGCTTTCTATGTACTCATGTCGTTATAACACTTTGACACGAACATTACATCTGGAGTATTCAAATCGCAAATATAATCTATCTTTCTAAAATTAAGTGTTTATTTTTTTACTTATTAGAGACATGTTCATTCTTATTCCCACTTATAACACGTTTGAACTGGATGATTCGCTACTACATGTAATAACCGCTTCACCTGGTTGTTCAATCAGTGAATTTACCGGTGAGTGATTCGGAATCCCGTGAACCAAATTCTACAGGATAAGCTGAGTTAGTTGGAGTCACATGTGCTTCTCTCACAAATCATATAAATTGTGCATAAAGACACACTTGGATACCATTCACATTAGGAGTGTCCTGTCCTGATGACTGTGTTCAAATACCAACCGGGGCATGTAAGAAAGTTTCCAGTGATTTTGGTTATGCGGTGGTTTTCGCTGGCTAAACCGGTTTCCTCCACCATTTACAGCTGGCCAGTCACGACTTAGCCACAATATGACAGGAAAACTGAGAAAAAACGTTTTTCCAAATTTAAAATTTACATTAAGATCTGAATACTTGCTACAGAATATCATATAACTGTGTATGGTTATCAAGCAATCTGAGCTCTGATCTGCAGGATACCTTACCTGGACTGTGTTTCAGCTGACGACTGACACGACAGAGAGAAGAGGAGCATCGAAGGTTTTGAACCCGGCCACTTAGTGGAAGGATTTTAATTCATTCTTCACTATATCACGTGACAAATACCATGCCCCCTCAGGCGAGGTAAATGGATACGCCTAAACACACCTGACCACTGGCTAGGGACTACATAATGCTAGACTAGGTTGTAGACATTCGGGGCATTTAATTACATCACAGTGCAAAGTCGAGGATGTGCTTTGAATAGTATATAAAGGCTATTGACCCTCAGTACATAATACTTATCTGCGATCACACACATGGAATTAAAGTGTGGTATGAAACTAACTGGATCATCGTGGTCCGAAGCTTGGCAGTGATATATGATATAGTGACCCGTCAACGTCAGTGGTACATCCTTAGGCAACTCATCTATCGGGTCACTCATCTCTATGCTTAAGATGAGCAATACACACACACACACACATATATATATATATATATATATATATATATATATATATATATATATATATATATATATATATATATATATATATATATATATATATAATATATATATATATATAATATATATATATATATATATATATATATATATATATATATATATATATATATATATATATATATATATATATATATATATATATATATATGTGTGTGTGTGTGTGTGTGTGTGTAAATATATATACAGAGGGACAAACGCGCCCTAATCAGCTGCTTTCGCTAAACCTACCAAGTGGTAGGTTTACTGGGTAATTTAGCGTCTCGCCCACCATGGAACAGCCGTTGTAACCATTTTATATGAGAGATAACATTCATCGGTACTTAAATCATGGAAATGTTTTATTTTTTTATAGAAATCTATTTTCACTGCATACCAAACTGAACGTCAACATATATGATAAATAGGGGTATGTTTGTCATCAGTAAATGTTATCACCTTTTGTACATATGTATAGCACAGAACACTGCTTGAATATCATAATGTACAGGTGAACTGTATAACTAACAATATCTGCATGCATTTAATCCCCAAAATAAAAATAACAACTAAAGAAAGTATGCTAAGGTGATAGCTGCCTTTGCCTACCAAATATGCCTCGTGTGAGTCAAAATGGACATTCCAAGGCTTACGGCATGTTTCAGATTTGTAAAATAAATAAAAGTAAATGGAAATAGATACAGCACTCAAAGACATACTGACCTCTAACCTCACAACCTTTTCAACTTTCCATAGAGTGTCCAGTTTTTATGACCAAACTCAAAATCACTTATAAAGGAGGGTCCCCATGCTAACTTCCTATTAAAGTGGCACCACCTACTTGGTGTTTCTGGTTTGATAAACCTTATAAAGGAAGCAAAGGCATGGATCACTTATTCATGAATGTCTACTACGTAGATCAATGAAATATCAATGAAAGAGGTGCCATATGCATTTCAAAAGATAACTGCAGCAAGCAATATCTTTCATTTTTATTCGTCACATAAAATGTTAAAGGGAACAATTCTTACGTAACAACATTTCTGAAATTCAATCGATATTACAATATGGATAAGTACATTATGGATAAGAAATATTGGAAACAGAGAAAATCTCTAAA
>OZ012700.1:1737473-1767473 GCA_963942565.1 Maea johnstoni | reverse complement strand
ACACTACTCTGTATACCTGACACATATGATATTGTATATGTATAAGCACCTCATTTCGCGCAGACACCCCCTTCCCCGACACATATGACATTGAATAGGTTAAGCACTTCATTTTGCGCTGACGCCCCCTTTCCCGACACACATATTATTGTATAGGTTACACCCCATAGTTGACGAATAATGATAAACTTATCCATTATCTTTACACGTGGTTTACATAATAAATGCATGCTCAAAGCAGACAGCAAGGTATTGAGAGTTGATCCAGAAAAAGGTTTTATCAAGATACGGGCCGCACCTTTTGTTCTCTATAGCCTGCCTGACTTGATATGCCAAACCGTCTTTTCCACTTTTTTGTGTCACAACGTTCGCATTTCCCATCCAAACTTGGCAAACCTTTTTGGCGCACTGACGCGTGTACGTATAAATATATGTTATTTATGTCTCAACTGCACAAAATGTTGATTTTGCTCATAAGGTCCCATTGTAAAATGTGCCCATTGCCGACAATACAATGTCGCGTGTTTGTCTGTTGCGAACAATACAAACGTATCCATCAACTTTACACGTGGTTTACATAATGGTCCGTGGTCCGTGTAGCACTTAATAATTTGATTTTCAAACTAATCTTGAGATTTCAAAATAGAAAACTATGCCAAAACTATATCTATAATTCCCGAAAACAAAATTGAAAATTGAAAACTACACCACAATTCAATATTTCAGAATTCGTGACAACTTACGATTTCTGACCGTCCCTGGTCCGTGTATCATTATATAATTTGATTTTCCAACTTCTGATATATCAATAGAGAGTTTCAGGGATGGTTGGCTCCCTTTTTAGTGGAGCATGTGCCGTTTGTCAAGGGTTTGACCCCCGCAATATGTTCCCGCATGGCCATTTTCGTCAGTCGGCAATAAAGGGTTACGTTAATTATGTTCCTTCTCCCGTAAGACTCGAATTTAATGGGATAAGATTTTGGAGTGGAGAGTACGTCTTGGTCAACATCTTTGACTTACAGCGCCATCTATTCAGAATTGACCTTGACCAAATATGTGTCTATAAATATCGAATAGCAAGTTGGGGTAATGGTTAAAGGGGAACTTGGGGAAGAACAAATAATAGGTTTATATGACAGTTCATGAACATTGCTCAACATCTGTCATAAACAGGGAAGCCCTAGAGGTTTACACAAAGAGAAATCTAAAATTGCAATTAGTGAATAGCACCTCCTCTGAGCCAAGGCCGCCGCCATTGTGAATCTGGGTCATCACCCCCTGCTGTGGTCAGTGTTATTGGGTAGCAAAGGAGCTTAGTGCTGCATAAGATAAGCACAGCGCAAGGGGCAGGAAGCACAGAGCTAGGGGCAGATTGCCACCCAATTGAAAAACATGGCCGCTGCCAGGGGCTGGGCAGGATGATGGCAATATGCAAAAATCTCCCCTCATGGGATCACTGAGAGAAAAAGGAGGGCAGCATCCTGTTCTTGAAGTGTATTACTTTCATATAAGCTGATATGTATGTGAGCCTTTAGGGCCTCTTTAAGCATGTTAGCATACTGACTTGCAGATCAGTCGGACCTGGATTGAATCTCGATTGGGGTGCGGGGAAAGATACTTTATATTCACTGCTGTTTTCCTATATTTTGGATGGCACGTTTTGCCATAGATCCAGTCACCTAAAAACGCTCACCTTTACCATTGTAAAAATAACTACCGACTTGAAATAATTGATCCTTTTTATAGTAACAATTTACATTTACTCTGTCGTAGTTCTGTGTTCTTCATAATTCTCTTTAAGTAAGGCAGTATATTTAAGCTCTTTTGGTAGAATGTGTGAATGCAATATATTTGGTTTTGTTTTTAACACACACACATACACACACACTCTTGGTTGTTCAAGTTCATCATCTATTTATATGTATGTTTTATTATGTAAAACATGAATGTATGTAATATCCTAGGGTAATTATTTTATCCCTTTATCCACCAAGCATATATCAAAGGTTCTTAAGTATACTCATTCTTGACCAATGCACCTTCAAATAAATCATTTAACCTTTTGCAACCAAGAATATGTTAAGGGTTATTTGATTTACCCATTCATGGAGTACACCTGATGGCCACTCATTTGACCCTTTACCCACAAAGAATATATCAAAGGTTGTTAAGTTAACTCATTCATGGCCAGAGCATCATAATGCTATTCATTTAACCTTTTATCACCCATAATTAGTTAAGGGTTATTTCATTAGTCCATTCATGGCCAATATGCCTTAATATCATTCATTTAACCGTTTGCAACCCAGGATATGTTAAAAGTTATTCTATTCATGGCCAGAGGACCTGATCACTATTCATTTTACCTTAATTAAGGGTTATTTTATTAACCCATCTATGGCCAGAGCACCGATGCCAATTCATTAGACCCTTTACCCACTAAGAATATATCAAAGATTGTTAAGGTTAACCCATTCTTGGCCAATGCACCTAAATATCAATCGTTTAACCTTTTGCAACCCATGAAATGTTAAGGGTAATTTAATTATCCCATTCATGGCCAGAGCACCTGATGACCATTCATTTAACCCTTTACCCACCAAGAATATATTAAAAGTTGTTAGATTAACCCATTCATGGCCAGAACACCTACATTTATTCATTTAACCCTTTGATTGCCACCCTGAATTAATTAAAGGGTTATTCTTAACCCATTCATGGTCAGAGCACCTTAGCATTCATTTAACCCACCACTATTTAAGAATTATTTTACTAATCAAATATATATGTGTTCCATTGGAAAATGTTATAAACATGATTTATTGAAATGGATATTAAAATAAATTGTTGAAATAAAGTCAAGATAATGTTTTTACACACACACACGTGTTTGTTTCTTCAAATTGATCATTGCTATTATATGAATGTATTATGTAAAGCATGAAGGTAGGTACATATTATTTTCATCAGAAAATGGTTTATTAATCCATTCATATCCAGCAAACCTTAAGATCACTCATTTAACCCTGAGCGATTGCACTGGTTCAGTAAGGGTTCTAATATTTTGAGTGGTGGAGGTAGTTTGATTGTGTTTTGTTTTATTCTAGGCCTCTTTACTTCCTGCGCATGATTAAGCATGACCTAGAATCCAAAACCGTGCAGCGCATGGGGGCCTGCTAGTTTTCATTAAATTCAATGTTGAGTTTAGGATTACCCCATAAGTGTACATTTGTGACATCAATTTCCTCAGTGGCTTTTACTGAGTGCTTTATGCCTAAGCTTTTTGTGGTATAGTTCATCTGTTTGACACAATCTATGTACATTGTAACATTCAGCAAACTCACTCCAGTCCGGGTCAGTATTGATTAGTTTCCTGATCCAGGTAGTTTTAAGTGAGAGATCAAAGGGTGACACATTCATTAGGTTCATACCCCAATCTTTCTCTCGTTTATTTAATAACTTCTTGTTGATTCCATGCCTTCTGTTGTTCCATATGAACTCAATACACAGGTCATCAAGCTTTTTGACCAGTTCTGTTTGAGGTGAAGGCAGTGACATTAAAATATGTGTAATTTTGGACAGGATAAGACTATTCCATACGGTAACCCTTCCCAGTGGAGTGAGATTTCTATTTTGCCAGTTTTGTATTAGACATTCTATTAAAGGTAATTTTTCTGAGGTATTATATGTTGTTATGTTTTCCATCTCCAGTATTTTGTACTTAATACCCAGACACATAAAAGTATTGACCCAGTCTGGATTATTTTCTTTGCAATATCTCCTGTCAGATTCCCTTATGGTCCCTATTCTTATAACCTTAGTCTTACTCACGTTGATTGTCAATTCTGTCTGTACATAAAACCATTGTAAAATCATTAACGCTATTTTCAAATTCCTTTCATTTGCCTTCATGAAAGCCAAGGTGTCGTTGGCATATTGACAAAGTTTGTGCTCTTTTTGTGAGATTGTTATGCCTTCACAATTTATTTCATTTTTGAAGGCTAAAGTCAGGAATTCAGTGCAGGGGATGAAGAGGTAAGGGGATATTGGGTCGCCTTGACGGCAACCACGTGCTAATGAAAAGGGTTGAGACTGGTGTCCATTCAAAATTATTCGTGCATTGGAGTTATGTTGGAACATGTTAATTCATTTTATAATGTTATTTCCAAAGTTGAAATTTTTCAAGCTCTGTAATATGAATTTCCACGATATACTATCAAATGCTTTTTGGAAGTCGACCAATAAAATTAAGCCATCGATTTTTTGGTTGTTGCATTTTATAATAATGTCATGCATTATTCTTGTGAAGTCATCTATTGATCGTCCTGCAATGAAACCTTGTTGTTCGGTACTTAGCTTTTTATTCTGTTTGTGATGCAGGGTGAGATAAGTTTAGATTGGGTGTCTAAAAGTGAAATTGGTCGCCAATATTTCATTTTGTCTCTCTTTCCTCGATTTGGGGAGACAGGTAGTAATACATGATAGGAATTCTGTTGGAAATTTACCCGAAGAGTGACATTCGTTTACAAAGTTGAGGAAAAAAGCCCCCAGTTGCGGCCAGAATTCTTTTATAAAACTCCGGGCTGAAACCATCTGGGCCTGGTGATTTATTATTTTTTAAGGATTTTTAAGCTGCATCAAGTTCTTGCTTAGTTATGGGGGCCTCTGACATTTCAGCTTTGTTTGCGCTGATTCGATTTGGGGTTAAGTCTGGAGAGTTTTGACTTTCCTCATTTGGGGGTGGTTGCTATACAGCTTAACGTAAAAATCCTTAAGCGCGTTTATAATCTCTTCTTGTAATTTTTTATTGTAGTGCCTTCATCTTCCTTGATTTTGTTTATTGTTTTGATAACTTGGTTATGGTTTTCGAGATGAATTTACTAGGCTTTTCCCCCAAGTCCAGCCATTCTGCTCTCAATCTAATTAGGGCCCCTTCTAGTTTTGACTGTCTTTATTCAATAGATCTGTTGTTTAGTTCTTTTAATCTTGCTAAGTTTTCAATTGATGGCTGTCCGTTGTTTATTAGGTCTTCGACATTGATCATTTCCTTCTCTAGATTTTCCTTTCTTTTACACTTATTGCCGTTTATTTTTGTGAGTAGCTTATGATGGCCCCTCTCAAAGTTGCCATCAATGTCATCCAGAATAGTATTGGATCTATCATTATTTGGAAATTACATGATATAGCGGATATGTAGTTAGGGTCGTATGGAGTAGCGGCATATATTTGCTTGAATAATTATATTTCCTTTTTAATCAGGATGTTAAACTCGTCGTCTTTGAGGAGGCTATTATTAAATTTCCAATATCCCTTTCCATGCTTGTGTTTATTGACCATGACTGTTAAGCTAATGGAAGAATGGTCTGATCTGGATCTGTACAGGATGTTTACGCCTGTTATGATAGAGGAAATTTCCTCATTACACAAGAAATAGTCCAATCTAGCCTGTTTCCTGATATTCCTTGTAGCCAAGTAAAGGTATTTTTATCAGGGTTTCTTTTCCTCCATATGTCAACTAGACTAAATCTGTTCATAATTTTATTTATTGATTCAGATATCCAGGTCCTCGATTTAAATATAAAACATTTGCTTCCAAAGCCCAGGAATTCTACTGAATAAGACCTACCTGCTAGCTGGCGCAAAACCCATCAAGATACTTTCAAACGCGTGCCAGTGGATTTTGAATGGATTTTTGCGTACAACAGCAAAGTAGAGTAGTGGGAGAATGATGAGCTGATGACAGGCCAATCCCAGAATATTGACCAGTATGAAGAGAGCGAGAGAACTGAAGGCAGCCTGCATGTCCCCCACATTCAATATGGACGCTGCTATGAGACTCGCCACTCCTAGTGGGCTGTACCTGAGGAAAAGAGCGAGAGAACTGAAGGCAGCCTGCATGTCACCTACATTCAAAATGGACGCCGCTATGAGACTTGCCACTACCAGTGGGCTGTACCTGAAGAAAAGAGCAAGAACTGAAGGCAGCCTGAATGTCACCTACATTCAATATGGACGCCGCTATGAGACTCGCCACTCCTAGTGGGCTGTACCTGAAGAAAAGAGCGAAAGAACTGAAGGCAGCCTGCATGTCACCTACATTCAATATGGACGCCGCTATGAGACTCGCCACTCCCAGTGGGCTGTACCTGAAGAAAAGAGCGAGAGAACTGAAGGCAGCCTGCATGTCCCCTACATTCAATATGGACACCGCTATGAGACTCGCCACCCCCAGTGGGCTGTACCTGAAGAAAAGAGCGAGAGAACTGAAGGCAGCCTGCATGTCACCTACATTCAAAATGGACACCGCTATGAGACTCGCCACTCCCAGTGGGCTGTACCTGAAGAAAAGAGCGAGAGAACTGAAGGCAGCCTGCATGTCCCCTACATTCAATATGGACACCGCTATGAGACTCGCCACTCCCAGTGGGCTGTACCTGGAGAAAAGAGCGAGAGAACTGAAGGCAGCCTGAATGTCACCTACATTCAATATGGACGCCACTATGAGACTCGCCACTCCTAGTGGCCTGTACCTGAAGAAAAGAGTTAGAGAACTGAAGGCAGCCTGAATGTCACCTACATTCAAAATGGACACTGCTATGAGACTCGCCACTCCCAGTGGGCTGTACCTGGAGAAAAGAGCGAGAGAACTGAAGGCAGCCTGAATGTCACCTACATTCAATATGGACGCCGCTATGAGACTCCCCAATCCCAGTGGGCTGTACCTATAAAAGAGATCGAGAGCTCATCTAATCAATTCATGCCTGGAGATCTCGACAAGGTTTACTTTTGAGCATACATTTAGAATTAACCAAATCATGCTTAAAGGGGCTCGGGACCTTCATTCTTTAAATTAGACTTCCGTGTAAAGATTGACCAATACGTTGGTAAATGTACAAAAACCCTCAATTAACTATACATTTTATGGAAGCTAGGACTCTGGAGAGGTCAAATATATATATATATATATATATATATATATATATATATATATATATATATATATATATATATATATATATGTATATATATATATATATATATATATATATATATATATATATATATATATATACATACATACATACATACTTACATACATATATATAAACTTACACATATACTCGAAAATAATTTACTCTTGACCACAAACGTATGATTTGATTAAATGAAAGAATCATGCCTTACCACATAACCACGTTCATGATCTTGTATATGACGTCTATTGTTGCTGTACAGAAGTCAGTGATGGGTTGGGCCACCTCTCCTGCCGCAAAGATGCCCATCCCAAAGGCCAGACTGAACACGCTGATACCTTAAAGAACAGGCAGAAATAATACTATTAATCCACCACTATTGCCAATGAGATTCTCTTGAAATTCTCGCTTGGACCAAAAGTACCTTTTACAATACCTCGTAAATACAGAATGATTTTACATAATATTCGAAGAAAAGTTGTTAGTTTTGTTATGATTATCATTTCCCCTTTAACTATTTTCCGAATTATGCTCTAGCTTAAAAGATTTTACGAAAAATGTCAAGCTGATTTCAAGTTTTATTTAGAGAAGCGAATATCTTTGTACTGTAAAGTAGAAATTGTAGTTATGGCATTTCGCATTTAACATTTAAATTCTCATCATATATCTATGCGAAATGTTTTTTTTTTCAATCTAAAGTCGTTTTCTATCAGATATTTTCTTCATCCGATAATCTCAAATCTAAGAATGTTTACGACTATGACAATTAGCTCAAGGTCTTCAAATGTAATAAATGTAAATAGATCTCTCTCAAGAAAGCATCGATTGACATTTGACTAAACAGCAAGAAGAGGTTCTTCCACACGAATTTCAATCTTTCACAATCAATATGACTTACAGTGACCATTTACATGTACATTGCCTACATTTGATTTCTGCACTAAATGCGTGGGCAAACCCGCACGCCAGATTGCCACCCAGTGTCCTGGACATGGATGCATGGATGCCCTTACAATTGAACGTAGGCTAGCTACGTGGGTCATTGATGTGCTTGGCTTATTTCTTTTGACATGTTATCCGTGGGTGTTTGCACAACCTGGCATTGGCAAACGTCCGGCCGAATGGTGTAGGAACTAAATGTCTGTACTGTACTCAAAAGTCGCCAAACAAACCGTGATAGGTTTAGGTAAAGCTACAAAGCATACCAGATAGCAGAAAGGACAAGTTATAACCCATAATTGCAATCAATACAGGTCAATACAAGAAATAAACTCCTCCAATTACTTTGTCACCAAACTATACTCAGTTCATTTGAATATCAAGGGGAAATATATGGATTTCAAATTAATTTTGCCACATGATGACGCTATATCTGTACTTGCCCATTATATTCATGCCGTCAATGTATTTTACACTTTTAACCAACTCTGTCATATTGGAAGACGTATTTGAAGTTAAGACTTCATACTGTGTTTGGGTTAGCTGGAGACAAGCCTTAATGATATTGTCTGGCACCAAATTCCTGAAAACAAATAAAATACTATTTTATCATTTTTTTTTTATATTGCGATTTTCAAGTAATTCTTGGTTAAGTGTTCTTGTAACCTGTCGCACTATACGTACTGCACTTGGTCAATTATCAACTTTTCTTAATTTTGTAAATAGTAATTGTCGGATAAAAATTTATTGACGATACGTCAGCGTATGTCTTATCCTCCTTTGAATGTTTTGTGTGACAGATGATACGTAAAGGCTGATTCCAATATAATAGAGAGAGGCCTATATAGCGTATTGTGCAGATTACAACTTAGTATGGTGAGTCATATATACTACCCTTAATTAAATATGGGTACGTGTGTGCATAGTGTGCTATTATGAAAGATAAGGACATTTTATCTTACAATTCGTTCAATGCATTCCATTCAACAACATACAAACATTTCCAAAAGATCCCCGACAAAGGGATGTAATTTAGACTTTTTTAGATTTCAGGTAATCTGTTATCAATGTATGCAGATTCCAAAATTTTGAATACTTATTGATAAGATCATCCTCCTATTTCATTGACACTTTTTATTGGCTAGATAGAGAAAATCCGAGAGATATTGAAGATAACAAATCCTTGCTTATAGATGAGGTGTTTTCAAGGAAGATCAAGAGGGATATATAGATCGCATTGTCTTTATATTCTTGTGCACCCTACAGCCCAAAATTTATAATCACACTGGGTCAGAAATCCTCAAAAATGGACACGTATCAATATGTCTTAGATACCATGATAATTCCTTTTGAAACTTGGGATATGCAGAATATGAGAGAATTTTGTTTTTGATAAAATGATATGACCTTCAAATGACCTTGAACTATGAAAAAACACAAAATTTGGTCTCTTTTTTCGGGTATTTAAGAAATCAAAATTCTAAAATGATAGCATAGCCTCGATTAAATGTATGACGGGTGGCGTGTTTTTCCATTACAATACACTTTGTATAAAAGTTGCCTTTTTGGAGATATTCATTTTAACAAACTTAAAGAATCAACCAAAATGCGTTCTGACTCGACGAAATAACAGGTATTGAAGACTTCGTGTTAACTTTTTAGAAGCATGCACTAGGCCCATATGGTATAATTCCAAAATATGCCAAACAAAAAATAGTGACTGGTGTAAAAGAAGTATGAAATATCTTGGTGATTTATTGAACCTATAAGGGCTTGTGAAAAGCATAGAAGAGATAGGTGAAAGATGGGGCATAAACTGCAACTTTTTAAGATATGAACAATTTAGGTTTAGAATTCAGAATCATATGAAAGATTATATATATATATATATATATATATATATATATATATATATATATATATATATATATATATATATATATATTTATATATATATTTAAGGAACAGTGTGAATACAGTCATGTTTGCCCTTTTTAGTACAAATCTCAAATCTTCCTTTAAAGGTTTCGCACACCTCTATAAAAATAACAATAATAGGCTGATAGAAGCATGGATAAACTGATTAGGAATTGCATGTGAACATAATTGACTACCGTGTTTATCAACAACGTAATGCTGATTAGTACAAAGCAAAGCTCAATATGACCATGCACCAATTTGAAATAGAGAGTAAGATACTTTGAGGCACTTTGATATGGAGATTATATTGAAGAAGTTCACTTCCATTTACAATCACACACTGCCTGGCTTTATTGTAGTTATTATGATATTGAGAATTGACGATCCCTTGATTTCCTGTGGTACAAATACAGTTTGATGATGCATATGTAATTCAAGATGCAATAAAAAAGTCATCTCTTTGAAAATGAAGACAAGACACTGAGGGAAAACGAGTGGATATTCCAGATGTACAAATAAATAGTATTTAGTGCAACCTTCGGTTGCACGGTACGGTTTTGGAATGTTTCAATAAAGAGAAACTGATAAAATGTAAACCAATGTTTTTCGCGATGGAATTTCTGCACATCGATATAATGCGGAATTTAATATGCTATTTAACATTCGTAAGATGTATTGCCTACACAAGAACTTATGCACTATCATTATTTCAGGGAACTCATTTCAAGACTACTAAAAAACTCATTTAGAACATCAGAGAAAAACTTTTCCATATCTAATCCCTTTGTGTCACCGATGCATACGTGAATTCTCACCTTAACAAGTCTGCAAAGATATCTCCATATTTGGTATTCCCTTTTGATTTAGGGACTTCACCTCCCAGGTGGGTGCCCGGATGTACAGCCACGGTTAAGATAATCCCCTGGATTACACCGATAATCTGTGTACCAAGGATTAACGCCATGGTAACAGCACCAATCTTACCGCTCGCCTTAGCCTCCAACGACGACACTGCTAAAAAAGAACAAATACAAAAGATTGTCTTCAAATTAATAGAAAAGCAATTGTTATTGCTCACAAAAACTTCAATTTCTAAGGTCGCTTATGGGGTAAAGCTTTTGAAACACGGTCCATTCAATCAATCAGCCATTAGAGCACATAATGCCTGACAACATCAAGTATAGCAAATGTCATCCCAGGAGTTTGTCAGGTTTGAGAACAAATATACAAATGTACCTTCATGCACAAATCTCTTTTTCATATATATATATATATATATATATATATATATATATATATATATATATATATATATATATATATATATATATATATATATATATATATATATATATACTGTAGACCACACAATGTTAGCGTCTGTTTATACATAGCGTACATAGCGTGTGGTTCCGCTTCGCTATAAATAAAAACGCTGCACTTTTTTAGCTACCGTCGCTAACATAAAGATACGCTATGATGCGAAAACTCCCCAATTCGCTATATTTGGGACACGCCTCATATATGTGTTCTACAGTATATATATATATATATAATTGAGAGAGAGAGAGAGAGAGAGAGAGAGAGAGAGAGAGAGAGAGAGAGAGAGAGAGAGAGAGTTCTTACCTACGATGAGGCTTGTGACTAAAAGCGGAAGTATAATCAACTTGAGCATGCGCAGAAACAATTCGCCCCATATTCCGATCCATAGAATGATTTCCTTCGAAAGATCCAGTGGTCTCAACCCGAATCCTATTGCAAATCCTGCTAGTATACCAATGACACTTGCAATAAGCAGTTTATGTTTTATCAAAACACTCCTTACTGAAAAACTGTTACAGCACATTGCTTTCGCTGCCATACTGTCTGGAAATAAAGAAAAAGTACAACTTTTAGGAATGTATGTACGCTCATTGGTCCATAACATACATACACACATAGATAGATAGATACATACACACATGTATATATACACATACATACATTCATACATGCATACACACATATATAGATAGATAGATAGATAGATACATACATACACACATAGTATGTTCAGGTTGACCTGCTGGTTTCATATTCACTTGTTTTTATTTATCGAAGACGCAATCAGGAGAGGTTGTTTTCTTTTTTCAGTTTTTAACACCCCCCCCAAAAAAAAGAAAAAAAGATCTTCAACCTGCTAAAAGGGTAAAAAATAAGTACCCACAAGAGGCTAAGTGAGAACGAGGTTACCTGTTAAATTCTTGAAATGTAGAAAAGCCCCCCCCCTCACCCACACCCCGCAGCATTTAAAGTAGAAAACATGTGGCGATCTTTCAATAATCTGATGGTACATAGGTCAAACTGCGAAGCTGGATCCGCCCCTGCATACATACATTCATACCTACATACGCACATACATAGATACATACATAGATACATTAATACATACATACACACATACATACATACATACTAACACACATACATACATACACACATAAATACAGACATACATACATACATTCATACCTACATACGCACATACATAGATACATACATAGATACATTCATACATACATACACACATACCTACATACACACATACTAACACACATACATACATACACACATACATACATACATTCACACAAAGATACATACATACATACATTCATACATACATACGTAAATGGATGCATACATACACACATACATACATTCATACGTACATACATAGATACATTCATACATACATACATACATTCGCACATACATACACATATACATACATACACACATAAATACATTCACACATAGGTACATACATACATACATTCATACATACATACATACGTAAATGGATGCATACATACACACATAAATACATACATACGTACATACATACGGACGATTTCATTTGCTTTTCGTTCTGACCTTAAGAAAGCATAAATTGACCGAAAATTAATGGCATACTAATTATCATGATTTCAACCTGTCGCAAAACCTTTATTTTACAACATCTTTAAGAGAGAATTAAGAGGCAAGTAGAATAAACTGCATTAAAATTGATCCACAGAAAGGCGAGTAAATTATTTTTACCTTGAACGTACAATCCACTGCCCGGCACCTTTTCCCGCTACTTAAATCATGACGTCGCGTGAGCATTTGTTGCACGTGAGCATTTGCCTGTTTATTGTGTAGTTGCGCGTGTTGCCTGATTATCGGCGATCAAAACGTTATTTCAATACAATTTAAAGGAAACAATCCATAGTAATTACGTGATAAAGTTACGTTCAGAACATGAAAATATCTGGCCGCAAAATGTGCTTTTAAAGCAAAAGGTGATGTTCATTTCACGCAAGATTTTTTCAGGCTAGACAAGAGATAAACAGACAGACATTAGGACGCTACATCCGGTCCTCCTAGGTGGGTTCCCATTGTTGGTCCTTCAAATCGCAGCGCTAAAATAAGGTCAGTGATTTTAACTGTGGCATCGCTGTAACATCGCTGTGAAATTGTAATGGTCGCTGCGCCATCGCAGTGATCGCTACGCCATCGTAATGGTTACTGTGAGGTCGCAGAAATGAGGGTGGGAACTGCTGCAAATATTTTAGTTTGTCCAATACTCAATAGGAGTCACTGGTTTAGAGTATTGTAAGACCTTTAAGGATAATTCCCCCATGATTAAAACATGGGCCCAAAAAGTGTCTTAGGGTATACTGTACTCATATCCGGTACCCTACAACTACCCACCTCTATATTAGAAGTTTATTGCTTTTTAGAGTGATGTTTTGCCATGTATATATAGACTGGAGAGGATCATCCAGATTAGAAAAATTATGTTTATTAGGACAATTATGGTAATGAACGACGATGACCTCCCCAAGAAGATATTCTGTGAAAGGGCAAGATTTTACTTTATGTACCCAATAATCGGGAGTGAGAATCAATGTCAAAGTGCTGTTTTTGATTTGCTAAACGTGAGTTCACTTTTCAACATGTTAGAGCAAGTCAAAAACATGGTAGAAAGACAACATTTCTACCCTAAAAACGTGTGGAGAAATATGGTATGGTCTAAGGGATGGCAATTAGAGGACCTCCACTGGAGGATCGAAGGTGTGATGCATAAAAGTTTGGACCTGTTAAAAGGTATCAACCCTGTTAATCGATATCTAGTTTGGTGGATGTTGGCTGACAAATTTCCTACTCTAATTAAAGACTGCGAGATTTTAGCCAAAATTATCAGCCATGCCAGTATCCTTAAAGCGGACGATTTCAAGTATAAAAGACTACTTAGTACTGATAAGATGTGTGAGCTCTGTAATGATTTCGAGATTGAGGATGCTAGACATTTAATCCTCCGATGTTCTCATTTTGAACATGAGAGAAACGGTATGTTTAATGAAATATATCAAATAGAAGACGGGTCTGGTTATATGTTCTTTGATAATGATGCGGATATGCTCTATACCATACTAGGTAGACCGAACAATCAACTTAATGATGATCAGTTGGAAAAGATAGGGTTGATCATCCTTAAGTATGTGGCTTCCATTTACAGGGTGAACGTGAGAGCGAAGATTGGCGTAGGCTAATCTAGCACCACCTTAACCCCCATTTTTCAGACCCTTAAGGTAGACCGAAACCCTTACACATATGGACTAGACCCTGATCATTGATACAACTCAAGACGCACCTGGCATTTTGTAAATATGTTTCTTGATTTATTGTTATATCTGCTTTTGTATTTCTATACAGCCAATAAATGATATATGGGGGAGGCCATTTTGAAGCTAGATCCTGACACTGTAGTTGCACAAGCTTAGCAGCAGCCAGCAGCTGCCACGTGTCCTGTTTCTTCCAGTAGTAGGAACTTGACAGAGATCAAATGACATACTTTTGAGTTAACACTAGATTCTGTAAGTTTAAGATATAAGAATAAAGTACTTGCCCTTCCCATCACTCCAGACCACATTCAGATAATGCACTGATTGTAAAGTATTGTTTGTTTGTACTGATTTACATTGTAGTTGTTAAAAGGCAGGAAATGGTAAGTCGAGTAGATACCAACAATTGCAAGCACCTCCCAGGGTTGAAAACACCCTTGGGACTTCAGGTGCTCAGGGAACAGTCATCTCAACACAATTTTGTTGATTGCTATTACCGTTGCAGGAAGTAAATCTAATAATCAATCATTCAGGTAACGCAATTGACCTGGCTAGTACTGTCAATCTAAGGAACTTTCCCTGATGGGTTTGCAAGTCCAGTTTTGGGATTTTAGAATTCTTAAGAGAAGTCGTTTGATACCAATTAACCTTTTCCAGCTGTTATACAAACCACCAAAATGAAGAGTTATATAACCTTGATATTGAGGGTATAGAATAATCAACATATTAAGGGGTCTGGCAGAAGCAAACTTATCCATAACAAATGAAAATTTTACTTCTCTCTCTCTCTCTCTCTCTCTCTCTCTCTCTCTCTCTCTCTCTCTCCCTTTCTTAGCCATTTTCTTGTACCCTCTAAAGAGAAATTGTCTTCCAACAACATAATGTTACAGGTATTGCCTTCTTCTTTGTTCGCTTCTGTGCCCTTTCTGTTCTCTCTTGTTTAATATGGCTCTGTGTGGGATTAAAATGATTTTTGTAGGCACTGCACCAAGTTTCGGGCATTTAAACCTCCTAAATCCAAGTATTGTTTGTAGTTCCTCAAAATGTTCATGACAAACATTTTTGGTTTCACTAAATGATTAGTTCTTCACTGTCCATCCTGTCTCAATGTTGAATAGCAATCTTCCTGCTTAATCCTTCTATTCTGGTTTGATCCTTGGGTTAGGAATGTGGAAAAGGAAATTCCCTTTCCTTTTACCTTGTCAGATTTGTTGTAGCATTCATTAGCAGCACAAACCGCCACTTTCCACAACACTGTTGTCCCAATCTCATGTTTACACTATGCTGGATCTGGCAGCACTGTGCACACGAAGTGCGAGTATGACATCATTGTAACCGTTTGCTAGTGCTAGCTCAGGGTTAATCTGAGGGTTGGTTACAATAAGGGTTAGGAGATCAATCTATGTGATGCAGGGTTTAAGAATGACAAATAGAAGCTAGATTACAATATATACAGATGCTTTATTACTTACTACAAATACAGGGATGAGCCTATCCTAATGTCCTAATATAGTCCCACTAGTAGATCCTAAAGTGTGCTGCCACTGCAGCCCATAAGTGCATGTAATTTCCCAGCCCAGGAGTCAGTTAAAGCACATGTTAGCAGTACAAGGGTCGGCTAGAGAGTGAGGCAAATAACTAGTATACATGTGGCGAACAAAAGGTATCTGTATTACTTTGGGTGAGATTTGAAGACCACTGGCCCAGGCCCCCAACAGGGTACTTCCTGTCATTAGCCCTGCCTGCTGAAGGCAGGCGGGCTCTAAATGATGACCAATAGGGCAGAGGGCTACAGCAGCAACTATAGTGATAATACATTTCAAATAACAAACAGGGTACAATAGATCCCTGTTACAATCATTAGCTGGCTGTCAGATGGATTGTTGCAGGGCATTGTGGGATACAATGGCTCCCATGGTCTACGCCATCGCTGTGCCAGTGCTAAGTACATAACTTAGGTCAAGTCGCTGTGCTGTCGCAACGCAAGAGCGCAGATGTGATAAACGTTTTTTTCATGTCTTTTTTCAAATCACTATGCCGTCGTTAGGGTCGCAAATCCATCGAATCGGTCGCTATACTGTCGTGTTGTCGGAGTGATCGTTTTGCTTCGCGATTCATAGAAGTAGAGCCTCATCAACTAATAGCTCACTTCCGATTGGCTGATGGTAGACGTGGTTGGCCAACAAACGCCTTTCATGCACTTGTGTCTTTTTGACACTAACACTAAATCCAGTGAAATAACCTAATGCAAGAGGTTGTGAGATAAGTGTTTATATTAACTGTTCAGGAGGGAAATCGCGCTGTTTTGCATGGGGCGCCCGCGGTTGCAAAAATAGGGCTTGTTGTAGTGTGGTTGTGGGGATCCGTGCGCCGAAAGTGATGGCCGGCACACGGATCCAAGGCCCAAATACAGGGCATCACTGGTTGCACACTCCATAATTGTGGAAGTAAACTGTTTGAAATCACTTTGTATGTCTTACAGCAATTCTGATATTTTTTTCATTAAAGTAGCACATGGGGTTCAAACCAGGAATTCAAGAAACACCATCTTAACTCCTGAGTGGTAGCAGGTAGAAAATATCATAACCAAGCGTCCTTAGTCAGCCCATATTCTATGTCATTTCAATATTTACAACTTTTCACTGAAATGACATAATCTCACTACTTGCACAGGTGCATTTAACTAGCTTACAATGGTTCTCATCACCATAACTTAAGTAAATTATCATATTAAGTAAATTACCTTGATTCAGATATTTAAGTAGTTTGATATACTGGCTAGATTTACATTTAATACATCTGACACAATTTAAAAGAGAGCCAAATCTGATTAGATAAATTAGCCATCCACGCCAATAGAATAAATCTTTTCTAAGGATAAATTCTGATTTAATACATTACTACAAGTTAATGTTCCTATTCCATACTTAAAAACCCTTATAAATCCGTCAAAGGCAGTCAGTAGCGTGTCATGACTGCACGATTCCGGGATAAAGTACATGCATTTACGAGACGAGTGTACAGGCTTGGTAAAGTATTTGAATTTGGCGCCAATACTACGCGATCGATAACGTCACCAATCAGGTCAGCGTGAGTTGCCCACTTCAATAATTTTCGTGGCAATAGACATTCCTATGGGACATCGGCTCAGGTCTAAATGATTAGGTGTGATTCAATGATGCCAATGTTTTACTATACTCCCCCCACATGTGCTTGAAGGTCGGACATATTTGTGGCACTATATCTTGTCTCGCATGCACTACTTTCGTACGCTGTGAGGACTGGTTGCCGTTCGCAGCATATGGTGTGCTGGAGTTTGAAAGAAATAGTGCACGGAAGATCAGGCGCGCCGGACAGGGACATGGGAACCTTTCCATTGAAAAAAACTGCAAGCCCTGCTGAACTAATACTACATGTAAAAAATGTGTGTTTTCTGGTATCCGCTTTCTTTCAGCCCTGCTGATCTAATACTACATGTAAAAAATGTGTGTTTTCTGGTATCCGCTTTCTTTCAGGGCAGATTAAGTTAGCCACGCGACCTGGCTAGAAATGATGCCGATTTTCCCACTAGTCGAACCCATATGCTGAGAGTGCCAGTTTCAGAGTTTGCTAATAAGGGAACGGCTTGCAGCCGCATTTAAAGGCACTAAGCGTCTAGAGTACCTAAATTGCAAACATTGTTCTTGTTTCTAATTATTTTTTGAAAATTTGAAAGTTTAATTTGTGTTCATATTGGAAATAGAATACAAATTAACTGTGTGATAAGAAACATCTTCATAATCATTTCAACTAATTTCTCGTTTGAACTGTGCATTTAGCTAATAGCAACTGTTCCATCAGTGAAATTACCTACCTGAGAGTATTTCCAAGTCTCGTGAACCAAACTCCGCTCAGCCAATAGCGGGATAAGCTAATTTGCTTAGTAGTACCACAAATTGTATACGTTGTACATATAGATGTACGTAAGTAGCATTCATATTATGAACAAAATCTTTGGTGGGATATATGGGTAAACACCTCTGGCCACCCTGACCATCCACCAGATAATAATAAACAAACACATAATACAAGACTAGATAGCGGACATCATCAGAATATATCTACATAGAGTGCAAAGTTCGAGACTTTGCTCTTATTCGGACATAGAGATAATGGATCTTCTGTACAATCACACTTATCTGCGATTGGACACATACCATGGACTTGAAAGCGCGATAATAATCTACCTGAAACACTGTGGTTCAAAGCTGTCAGTTTTGAACACCTCAGCTCTACGCTTAACCCGTCAATGCTTACAGAATACAAACGCAGTTCGACAACTTTTGCCGGTAAAAGCATATCTAATAAACTATTTGCAGAAAATATTTGATCAAAACATGATCAACGACTCTCCCTCGAATGCATTCATTTCAAAATCAATCATTCTTCTTTTGCTAGTTATTGTAATTTATTTCAGAGGACTGCTTCACGAGAACTTCTAAGCATTAATGGGTTAAGTACAGCAACATAAATATTCCTTACTTTTAGTCAGGCAGCTTATGTAGGAAAATAGGGGGTCCGTGGGAAACTCATGTTAATTGTTGGAGACATGTTGTTTCTCTCCAATTTTTTCAACTAACTTTCAAGGTCAAATGTCAAGGTCAAAGTTCAAAATCCTTAAAATGCCTTGTTTGGACCTGAAACAAGCTGCATTTGATAAGTAACTCGATTTTTTGGGTGAAATACAATCAATCAATGAATTTTATACACAAAGATTTAGTATTTTTCACATTGAAGTTTAAATCTGAGGTCAATAAGTACATTTTAATTAAAGGTCAAGGGTCAAATCAGTGAAAAATGCCTTGTTTGGACAAGAAATGAGCTGCATTTGATTAAAGTTGGTTAGAAACCAGATTTTATGATGAGAGACACTTTTTCAGTAAATTTCATTAAAGCACACTTCATATTTTCCATCTCGAAGATTATATCTAAGGTCAATGAGTCCATTCAAAGGTCAAGATCAACAGTCAGAATGCAGGAAAATGCCTTGCACGTACCGGATACAAGCTGCATTTGATTCAATTTGGTTAGAAACCAGCTGTTTAGGATGAAATACACTTAATGATAAGTGAATTTCATACATAAAGCTTCATTTTTTTGCTCAGTAAAGTTTAAATCTGAGGTCAATAAGTACATTTTAAAATAAAGGTCAAAGGTCAAATCAGTGAAAAATGCCTTGTTTGGACAGGAAATGAGCTGCATTTGATAACAGTTGGTTAGAAACCAGATTTTATGATGAGATACACTTTTCCAACTGTCAGAATGCAGGAAAATGTCTTGCATGGACAGGATACAAGCTGCATTTGATACAATTTGGTTAGAAACCAGCTGTTTAGGATGAAATACACTTTTCCAGTAAAACTATAGCCACCACACTTAGTGTTGTCCAGAGTATTGAATCAAGGGTCAAAGACCAGGTCAAATGTGAAACAACCTTGGAAGAAAGACCATTATCAATCTTTTATAGATTTCATTCACTGAGGAGAAGACTATAATTGTTATTTATGAAAAGTTCTTATTTAAAGAATAAGTTCAACTTTACACTCACTCTGATTACAGTCGTGCCTAACATTAACAAGGCAGTGCTTAGAGCTTGCGTGCTATATAGGCTGCCAGCTGCTCTGGAATATCCCTCAGGGTATTGAAATGGTTTTCGTATGTACAGGCCTGCTAGGGAAGGAAGGTTGTGTGAACATTTCGGTGGATACAAGGCTATAAACCGAATACCTTTACTTTTAAAGTTAAAATTTTACAGTAGAAAAAGAAATATTGCATTTCATTTGAGCAATAATATATCTGAAGTTACTTGATGAAATCATACTTGCCATGTAAGGCAAACGCAGTCTGATTTTTACCTGCCCTTCCATTTCGAAATGTTTTTCTTGTCCCAGGCCCTTCATGTCGAGCCCTATTACTGACAGAATTCCAGAGGTCAAATCAGTGAAAAATGCCAGAGAGAAAATGGGCTGGTCTTGGTCTAAATTCCCATTCTGCCAGTTGCAGCTTTGAAAATCTTGTGAATGGACCACGGTATTGTAGTAGGAATACTCTTGTTAGGTCCCCATAGTGCTGTTAGAATACCAATGGGTTTCTAGAACCACAGTGACTGGTGCATTAGATTTGTCACGATTGACCATGACTTTGTCTTAGATTCAATCACTACTGTTGAATGGAGGACTTGAATAAGTTCAAGAAAGTGCCAATATAGGACATTTTTACTGGATTTTGACTTACATATCAAACATTTGACCTGGACTTTTACCCTTGATTCAATACTCTGGACAACACTATAAGTGTGTGTGGATATAGTTTTACTGGAAAAGTGTATTTCATTCTAAACAGCTGGTTTCTAACCAAATTGTATCAAATGCAGCTTGTATCTGGTCCATGCAAGACATTCTCCTGCATTTTGACAGTTGATCTTGACCTTTGAATCAACTCATTGACCTTAGATATAATCTTTGAGGTGGAAAATATGGAGTGTAATAAAATTTTAACTGGAAAAGTGTATCTCATCATAAAATCTGGTTTCTAACCAACTGTTATCAAATGCAGCTCATTTCCTGTCTTTACAAGGCATTTTCAATAATTTTACCTTTGACCTTTACTTAAAAATGTACTTATTGACCTCAGATTTATACTTTACTGAGTAAAATACTGAAGCTATATGTATGAAATTCACTTATCATTAAGTGTATTTCATCCTAAACAGCTGGTTTCTAACCAAATTGAATCAAATGCAGCTTAAATACGGTACGTGCAAGACATTTTCCTGCATTCTGACTGTTGATCTTGACCTTTGAATGGACTCATTGACCTCAGACATAATCTTTGAGATGGAAAATATGAAGTGTGCTTTAATGAGATTTACTGAAAAAGTGTGTCTCATCATAAAATCTGGTTTCTAGCCAACTTTAATCAAATGCAGCTCATTTTTTGTCCAAACAAGACATTTTTCACTGATTTGACCTTTGAACTCTATTAGAAAATGTACTTATTGACCTCAGATTTAAACTTTACTGAGCAAAAAAATTAAGCTTCATGTATGAAATTCACTTATCATTAAGTGTATTTCATCCTAAACAGCTGGTTTCTAACCAAATTGAATCAAATGCAGCTTGTATACGGTACGTGCAAGACATTTTCCTGCATTCTGACTTTTGATCTTGACCTTTGAATGGACTCATTGACCTCAGATATAATCTTTGAGATGAAAAATATGAAGTGTGCTTTAATGAAATTTACTGAAAAAGTGTGTCTCGTCATAAAATCTGGTTTCTAACCAACTTTAATCAAATGCAGCTCATTTCTTGTCCAAACAAGGCATTTTTCACTGATTTGACCTTTGACCTTTATTTAAAATGTACTTATTGACCTCAGATTTAAACTTCAATGTGAAATATACTAAATCTTTGTGTATAAAATTCACTGATTGATTGTATTTCACCGAGAAAAAATGAGTTTCTTATCAAATGCAGCTTGTTTCAGGTCCAAATAAGGCATTTTAAGGATTTTGAACTTTGACCTTGACATTTGACCTTGAAAAGTTAGTTGAAAAAATTGGAGACATATTTTTTTGAAGTCCTCATCCAAAATTGGTCTAGAAACACCATGTCTCCAACAATTAACATGAACTTCCCACGGAAACTACATAAGCTGCCAGACTATTTCATTAAAGTATGGCCATTGCCCGCAACTTTATCATCAGTCTAGAAGGAAAAGGCCATTAATAACTCTATGTTTAAAATACCATATCAGAGCTACTTGCAGGCTTGAACCTGTACACTTAAAAAATTGTTGCTGGGAATAAGGATGTAAAGGTCACCGTATACTGGATAGACAATAATAAGCAAGGTTTTGGCCGCTAAATCCTGACACGTATAGTTGACTAATGCGCCAAATTTTAAATTTGGTGAAAATTTCTGTGAAATTTTAAATTTCCTACAAACAAACTCTTTTTCGATGATAGAGCAACACGGTTTCCTGTCTGACTAAGTCATCCTGTCTAGAGGATGTAGACAGGGTGATCCAATCTCTCCCTACATCTTTGTGGTATGTGCTGAGGTATTGTCGCATGTTATGAGCGAATGCGAGGATGTCAGGGGTATTGTGATACATGATACAGAAATGCACACACACCGCTGTCTGTGGGTCGTAAACATTTTCTAAAGTAACAAAATCTCCTTTTACTTATGTAGCAGCACATAACTTAATATTTTTAGGTGAACATGTGAACTTGGAGTTAGTACACACTTTTCACATTTCATTTCTATGTTATGTATATTATTATTCTTTTACTCTTCTCCCCCTGTACAATATTGAGCGAAGTCTGTCAATAAATCTCAAATCCATTTATATGTTATTGCATTTGTTTCTGAGATAAAGATATGTATTTAATCATGCCATACTTTATTGGCTTTTGGGGTCATTATCCAAATTATCCCTATTTGTCGATGTATATAACCTCGTAAAAGAAACAACGATTATAAAGCAAACATATATCAAAATCAGCTGCGAAAAACATACTACAAACGTTTGCAAGGAATATTTTCTAACTAGATTACCATCTGAGCTAGAACTACGGTCAGTTTGTTTTTTTCAATCACCTTTTCGTTCCTAATCGCAACGTGATCGCACCTTTGATCGCAATGAACGGTTCCACGGAAGACCTTCTGAGGTGTACGTCTCTAAAAACCTCAATACCTAAAAACTACAGTCAAGATAAACATGCTGTAGGTCAAAAATATCGGATACTCTTTTATGCAAGCATTTTGTTTTAAAATGTGTTTCTTTTAAGACAGTTGTATCAATTATCCTATATCTAAAACGAGATAAATGAGACAATAGGTACATTTAAATGTATATCAGAAATATAGACAAAATTGTAAAACGGTTTGACACTGCTTTACACATATCCCACAAGCATATTTTATGTTTACGAAAATGTATAAGAGTGTTGAAAATGCGAGGAAATGACATACTCACAAAGATGTTTGTGAGGATGTTCATGGGTAAGAGAAGATGTACATAATCTCATACAGTGAACATATTAACAAAAATAGCAAAATGTGCCTACCCTATACGTAGTATACCCTACTGTCCCTGTATCGCTGTAGGTAAGCATTGTGTATTCACCCCGAGTATGACATAATTGACCGGGACAATGCTGGGACATTAATAGCCCTGGTCATCCCTGGATGTAGGCCTCATTATCCGCACAACCGTTCCTACTACACGGCCTTGACGGACCTCCTCATGCGATGTGAACTTTTCCGGTCAATAATTGCTCCGGCCGCGAAAACCCGGGAAACCTGGCCGGGTTTCGTACAGACCAACTGGCTTGGCGAACACCACTACGGCGCCGAGGCTAACCTAGATTTCTGGGCTGTGAGGTGCATTTTTCTGTCATTTTCCGGTATCAAGCACCGAGTGGTCAAAGTGACCGAAAGGCCAAATTAGTTCACAGTTATCTGACAATGTGAATGGAAGACTCATTTAAGGTGATGAGTACCATTGCAAGCGAGTTAAAAGCCCCATCCCAAAACACACCTCACGTATATACAGCAGCATAATCATATGACAAGATGTATCTACAGGTTCCTGAGTGTTATCAGGGAGAGAATATCATAGTCAGCCGTCTGTAGTCAACCCATATTCTAATGCATTTCAATATTTACAACTTTTCACTCAAATGACATAATCTCATTACTTACGCAGGTGATAGTCACTACAGGTTCACAGTTACCTTAGGGATATCATTGACTATGCCCAATAAGAAGTGATTTTTTAATCTCTTACTGCTAAAGATTTTTACAGGCCATAACATTGAAAATTTTAGTGAGATATCTCGTGTGTGGAGGCATGGGAACCCCTTTGATAGTAGTGGACATACCTCGCTGATCACGTCTGAGCAATGGAAACAAAAGAGAGTTGCACAAAGATACACCTCGACGATCTCAAGACAATGGCTTGTGGTCAGGATGCTATAAATACGTGCTAGCTTTGAGCAGGTGAGGTCACCAAGTGTAGTTGGTGTGGAGATTTCTAACTAAAATTTTCAATGTTATGGCCTGTAAAAATCTTCAGCAGTAAAAAAAACAAAAGAAAACCTTTTATTGGGCATAGTCAATGATATCCCCAAAGTAACTCTGAACCTGCAGTAACCATCACCTGCGTAATTAATGAGAATATGTCATTTGAAAGAAAAGTTGTAAATTTTCAAATAAAACAGAATATGGATTGAATAATAACAGGTGGCGATGATATTCTCTACCTGATAACACTCAGGAACCTGGAGATACACCTAGTTATAGGATTATGCTGCTTTGAGGTGAGTTTTGGGACAAGGCTTTTAACTGGCTTGCAATGGTACCCATCACCTTAAGTATGACCTCAAACAGCTAAGGATAGGAGGATCACATGGTGACATCTATCTGTCAAATAGTATACTACACCACACTCACGTTAGTCAACACATAATAGGCCTGTCCAAGCTGTCGCATTGTGGCACTTTTTTGCGCAATACGCAAAATTCTCCCCTCATTGGATCACTGAGAGAAAATTTGCACTAAACTAACTTATAAAATGGCTTTCGCGGAATATTTTGCCTTCGGGGGGGGGGGGGGGGGGGCAATCTCAAATGAATGGATAAGAAATTATGAAAGTAGAGTAGTAACTGTGATCCACTTCCCCCAGATCTATTAAAGTGTTGATAAAAGAAGAAAGTGGGGCTAAGGGTCACAAAAAGATTTGGTCATGGTAGAAAAATGATGATTAGAATATAGGGCAAATGAGATTAAAAACGCAACTCTGCTGATATAGCACGGGCAGAAATATTCAAAATCCAGTGTTGTGTAAAATGAATTTGTTAGATACTTTCAATACCAAGTCTTATAGTAAACACTATTAACAAGGAGAACATTATGTATATTCAAGTTATTTGATACAGAAAATTGCATGCCATGTGAGTTATACAATTCTTCACAGACTTAACTAGTGCAGACAGAGCATAGCAGTATGGTATGATATAGGGAAATGGCTTAAGCCAATCATTAGAAATAAAACATTGATGGATAAGCACTTTTTCATTTTTGGTAACAATACAAATAATATTCTAGGTAACTACATCATCTTAATCACAAAATATTCTCTATATCATGCGTAAAGACTCTTAAAAACATACATGAAATAGAAGCCATCACTAGAAAATTATGAAAACGGAAAAGTATATAGCTAGTTTAAGTAAAACGGAAAAGTGCTTCCTAAGTAAATGGTCACATTGTATATCTACTTATCACGATATCCTTATCAATATTGCTGTCCAATATATGGTTAAGGATGAATAAATTTAGGAATCAATTTATCAATTGTATTTGTACCATTGGTATGAATTTGGATTGAAATAATCATAAAAAGATACAATGCAATCATTTATAACTGGCCAGTAAAGGTTTCCTAGAAAGGAGAAAGCTTCCATTTTATAGAGTACATTTTCATGGACAGGGCAGGAGTGTGCAACTATATATAGGCCAATAGAGCAAACCTCCCTGGGGATATCAGATAAGGAATGGCCATTATGTGTTTAGATAAACTTTACAAAACTTTTAACTTTTAAAAAAGTTTTTTTTTTGTCGATTGAAGTGCAAGTCGAGAGTCCTAAATCAAAAGAATAAGTAGCAAACCTTTTTCGATTTATATTTAACAAAAATAATAGAAACACAGTATTCAAGCTCCCTTTTTGAAAAAAAGGAAATAAAATGAATTCCTTTTAGCATTAGACTCTGCTATTTGTGTGTTAAAAACGAACTAACTGGCATACAATTATTCTTGAAATGGGAAGAATTCTTTTCCATTTGAAGCCATATCGTCGGATCTTTTGAGAAGAACGATCTTTCTACAAATGATAAACATTAAAACAACCATAATATAAGCCCTGTCATAACATGTGTACACAGTGAAAATGCATTTGACATGGCAAGTAGATTATATACCTGTCCGTGGGTGTATAAGATACACAAAAATGCCTGAGCTATATACAGGTAACTGAATAACTTCTGCCATATAGCTACTATCCCAACCTGTCAAATTAAGGTAAACATGGGTATAGATGTGTTATTGTTAGAGTAAGATATACAAACTAAACACAAAGTATCATACAACCTAAATTAAACATATCACAGGGAAATCTTACTTAGTTGTTGATTACTTATCATAAATTGTCTATCATTGTACTATGGAACAAAGGCATGCAATATTAATGCTCTTGTGATTTGATATAAGCATAAACAAATATAATGTGACACCTCTATGAAA
The DNA here is from genome assembly GCA_963942565.1 of Maea johnstoni. Taxonomy (NCBI): domain Eukaryota; kingdom Metazoa; phylum Annelida; class Polychaeta; order Spionida; family Magelonidae; genus Maea; species Maea johnstoni. The sequence continues at coordinate 1,740,640 of OZ012700.1, read as the reverse complement.
TGATAAAAAGTGAAAACTTTACCTTAAAAGAATTGAACGTTCTCATTCCAGTGTCAAATATATACACCTAATACAAATTGAGGCTTAAATAGTACTAAATTCAAGATAAGAATTATTACTACATATAGATCTGGTCTTCGTTGCTAAAAAAGGATTCAGTAAGGCATGTGTATATTGTTATGTGGCCAAGTTTTGATACTAACAAGACGTCAGTCCGCCATCTACAGGCAGTGTCACTCCTGTGATCATGGCTGCTTTGTCACTCAGTAGGAAAAGTGTAGCATTCACAATATCTTCAACTTCAGCCAACCTTCCAACAGGAGTCATACTCAACAGTTTTTCCACTGTGGACACATCAAGCACTTTTCGCGACATTTCAGTCCACACTGTTGTTAGATTGACAGAATTAACTCTGATCCCGCGAGGTCCTAGTTCCATTGCCATAACCCTTGTCATTGCATCCATTCCTCCTTTTGATGCAGAATATGCACACGCTCCTACAACTGGATAGGCAATCAAGCCACAAACACTTGAAATATTAACAATGGATCCCTTTTTCCCTGCAATCTTCAACCCTTGTGCAACTTCTTGGGAAATATTCATCGAAGCTAACAAATTAGTCTTCATTATCTTCGTGGCTGCCTCCTTTGTGATGGTTCCCACACCTTCCATTGCACCAACTCCTGCATTGTTAATAAGAAGTTCTATAGGACCGTCTTTGATTATGTCTTGCAAGACAGACTTTGTTAGGTCCCAGTCAGAGAGATCATAGCAGAGTGTTTTGATTCCAGGCACCTCTTTTTCAAGACTGTCCAAATCAGACTGAGTGCGGCTGAGAGCATATGTGTCAGCACCCCCTATCATCAGTGCTATAGCGAGTGCTCTACCAATCCCCTTTCCTGCTCCAGTCACCAAGGCTCTCTTTCTATCAAAACGAACATCCATTTTAGAATGATAATTGTAAAATGGAAGAGTGAGTCACGCTCATAAGCTTTATTTTGGATGTTTAACGGTGAATGCTTAATATGATCAGAGTTCAACAAAAGTATTGGTCACATGATTTCAAAGTGTGCTTAATCGAAAAAGTCACACACAAAGAAGTAGAAAAAAGCCTTCAACAGAGTATGGCCTTGCAAATGTAATGTCACACAATTCAGATCAAGTACTAAATTTCTTATCTTCTTTTATGATGCTGTATCTAATTACGTATTCCATAGTACAAGTACCTGCATGCACAGTTACAGCTCTCTTCTAAATTTATGGAATACCCACATAGTACTTAATAGGCATTTTTATGTATTATGATTTCATTTCTGGCTATTCAATTCAATATCATGAATTCAGGGAAGCATATTTGTAACTGAAAAAAAAAGAAAATTCTAAGAACAGGCTTGATATTTGAATTGAAATACACAAAAAGGATTTTTCCTTTTTTGAAACATTCATAATGTATATATATTTATATATATGTATAAATATATATATATACATATATATATATATATATATATATATATATATATATATATATATATATATATATATATATATATATATATATACATATATATATATATACATATATATATATATATATATATATATATATATATATATATATATATATATATTATATATATATATATATATATATATATATATATATATATATATACATATATATATATATATATATATATATATATATATATATATATATATATATATACATATATATATACAAATACATGTATATATATATATATATATATATATACATATATATATATATATATATATATATATATATATATATATATGTATATATATATATATTATATATATATATATATATATATATATATATATATATTCATTCTGCCCATAAATTGTTTTCAAATGATCCCCAAAAAAAAAAGAATCGCGCTGCTATGTTAAGATTGTTAAGGAAAAAACTATTTCAATAATTGTTGAAGGAAGAAATATTCCAAAGGATGGAAACTGTTTTGACTTCATAATAGATACATGTACGCACTCCATGCATGCCCAAAGTGCGGTATGGGCATGAGGAATAAGTTCCATCAGTATGTAACTTATGTACTGGCTGGCTGTCTGGAAAATATTTTTTGGAACTACAGAAAATTTCGTACGCTCAAATTGTTATCCATGCGCCACCGTAGTTCGCTGAATTGTCTGTTGTGTCAATACTCTCTGTCTAAGCGCACTACCTTTGTTTGTGCATTACCCCCAAGGGATGTGTTCCGACGCTCTCAGCGCCCATGCAGGCATTGTCCAGGGTCTCTATGCTGCCTAAACCTTTTCGGTACATGCCTTGAGTTTCTTTTGAACATCCGGGCAGACCACTCTACTACTGTGTGCGTACTTCAGCAACCGTACAACTAACAAAGTCCATGCAGTGCAACCCCACTGTGGAAGCAGAGGTTTGATATCGGTAGTACCATCTAACGCCGGGTGGTCATACCAAACCAGGCCCTCAAGTGAGGATGAGAAATCACCATCAAAAGCACATTTTTGCTAATCTTTCTGAAATTAGTTTACGTTAAGAACCATCTAGATACACTCGTCCACCAAACTGCCAACTCAGAATTAGGCAAACAGGCGCGACAACGGAGATCATGCGTTGCAAAGGATTGGGCCTCCTCTCTTATAATATATATATATATATATATATATATATATATATATATATATATATATATATATATATATATATATATATATATATATATATATATATATATATATTTATGAATTAACCTTATGTGGCAGAAAAGTGACGACACTCGAAATTTCAAACAGAACTCATGTTAGGTGTAACAATACCTCTTCAGATACTTTCAATTATCTACAGTTCTTGTCGATAAGTTTTGTCCAGAGATTAGTAAGCATAAATCAAACTGTTGAGACACCCGAATGACTGGTACTTGAAAACCTTACTACGCCCTATTGTGTTGATATTGAATATCATTTTCCATGTTGACGATGTCGCAGTGTACTTTCGTGCACATTCAAAGTAGGTCACATGCCAAGTGCTGCAAGATATGTATGTTTTAGATTGATTTGTGGACACGAATGTCACTATATATATTTGAGCTTATCGATGTGTTATCTTTCTACCGAATGATGTGTTAAAGGACATAGTTTAA